>LVTN01000541.1:80717-112379 GCA_001649415.1 Musa itinerans | reverse complement strand
GGTCATGGTGAGAGGATAGAGAGTCTGCATCCACTGCAGCAGCAGTTTGGAGGAGTTGGTCATGGTGAGAGGATAGAGAGTCTGCATCCACTGCAGCAGCAGTTTGGAGGAGTTGGTCATGGTGAGAGGATAGAGAGTCTGCATCCACTGCAGCAGCAGTTTGGAGGAGTTGGTCATGGTGAGAGGATAGAGAGTCTGCATCCACTGCAGCAGCAGTTTGGAGGAGTTGGTCATGGTGAGAGGATAGAGAGTCTGCATCCACTGCAGCAGCAGATGGGGCACGGAGGCAGTCGAGCGGAGGAGCCTGTTTGGGAAGATTGATCTATCAGAGAGACAGACTCATATATCATCCCTCTTCTTCTTTCCATGCAATTGGACCAGCAAGCTGGCTTCTCTTCTCGGCCATGAGATGGTAGACATGAAGTAGCATAGTAGTAAAGTGACTGCCCTCTCGGTTTGAAAGATCAAAAAAAAGTCAGAAATCAAAATTTCGATTTAACTTTTGGATCCGTTCACTTTAGTAGTAATCAAACTTCTCTTCTGAAAGCAGTGAAGTTAGAGGAACAAAAGAAACATTATTTTTATTTATCTTCTTTCGATATAAGAATCAATACAAAGTCTTTTTTCCTTATAAAAAAGTATACAGTTTCTATTGATGATTCCCACCAGACGAGTGGAATCTACGTGAAGGAAGGAATAGGATGCCATCATGCAAAGCTTTGCTTAGTCCTTCTCTAATTATTGTTGTTCTACAAATAAACACATTTCATTGTAATTACAAATGATAAAAGTCTACACCATCATCGTCTTGCTGATCACATGAACAATCAGTGTTGAACCTATGAGACCTCTCTCACCTTCTACAAATTTGAGTTATCCCAATCTACCAACTCCATTGATATGTGAGATTGAGCTCTAAGATTATTGGTAAGATGTATTATAGATCCCTTAATTACTTATCAACTAATAAAAAATCTAAATATGATATGATTGATGGGAATACATCTCTTAATTATTTATCATAGAACCTCGGTTAGATAGAACCTCCTACAAACTCAGTTTAGTGATAAATAAATCTTCTTAGGGATAATAAATCTTCTATCATGTCACATTCTCCTTAATTCATCAATTATAGTAGTCTTATAATAGATAGGAAGAGAGAAGAAGATGAGTATGGTATCGATATTATTATGATTTTCAAATTTGAGAATAATATCCCTTAAGATTAGATAAAATTTTTTCTAGATATCGAAAGGTATGCATAATATATTTATGATATATTATTATTTAATTTTAATGATTTAGTGTTAAATTTGTTTTCATATAATAGTAATATATTATGATTTGTTTATGCTGATTGGATCAAATCTAAGATTCTTTTATCATCTTAACCTACTTGTAGAAATAGAAATAGAGAAGATGATCGCTTTAGGTTTGATTCAAGCTTTCAAACATATAGTATAGAAAACATTTATGAGTAGCATTGAGCTTGGATCATAAATTATTATTTCATGTTCATAATTTCGTTAGACAAAAATATTGATTATCCTTCTTTTATCAAAGAGAAAAATCATGAATTCATGGTCTTTTTTTAACTTTTGTTTTTTTTAGCCTAGGTTAACTTAATATAATATTTCCTTTTAAGAAAACATAAACATAGTGCTTCACATTGTTGATAAAAGTAAAAAAAAAAAAAAAGGGACCCAATGACTTCATGATTGAGCCAAACATCACATATTGAAAATAATTCAACAGATGTGGAATTTCATTAATGAGAAAATGACATCTCAATGGCCCCAAAAAGAAATAAATTATACACATGATAAGGACACCTTTTATGATCTTTATATGGGTGAGACAAGATTTAATTGCAAACAAAAGGAATCCCCAAGGAAATGCAAAATAACATTGTACTCTTTGTAATAATGTAGCAACAATCTTTGACACACACTTCCATTTGCACCACCACCATCATTAAATAAGCAAAAGACAATAGGGATCACTTTATCCCAAAGTAACTTTAAAACCTCTATTTGGTACTACTAATATTCTCAAATGCTTACTATCCAAATACTCAAACACTTCAAATATAAAAATTACAGTAGCACACAGATATAAGAAACAAACAACTCTTATCTAAACTCAGAAAAACCCCCCCCCCAAAATCTAATGCTATAAAAAATAATCCCAAGTGCCAAAACTCCACATAATTTCAACTAGTTTTACTAATCTTATTAAATAATTAGTCTCCACAACCCAAAAACTTGTTTATATACTTCTTTAACTCAAACAAACTAGTATTAACTATTGATTATATATACTAATATTAACTTACATAATTATTACTTTTTTAAGATATTGATTAGCTTAGCTGATAATAATTTTAACAAGCTATCATAAGGTTTTAGGTTTGAATAAGAAGATAATTAACATGTGAAAAAAAATCACATTAAAATTTGAATATTTGTAAGGATATACATTTAAAATTCCTCCATGGATATACATGACACCATTAACATTGGTTTCTTCTTAATTATTACGTTAACATAATATATATTACGAGGGGAAAGAAGTCATTTATGGGGAAATTGTTCACTATCAAATCACTAATAATTCACCCATTAACTACCTTAAATTTGAGACTTCTTGAAATAAATAAATAAATAAAAGGATGATTTTTCTAGAAAAATACTCATGTTTTTAGATATTTTTCAAAAGGTACCTTTCAAACAATACCATTAATTTAAAAATACATAAAATATCCCTAAAAATATTTCTATCAAAAAAATTTCTCATTTTTTATCAGTTTTTAACTGTTATGATATTTTCATTTGGTTTGAGAGAGAGAGAGAGAGAGAGAGAAGAAGAGTTATACTGATTCCAAGTGCAAGAAGAGGGAGAGCATAGTCAGCCATGTCAAACATCACAGGGGATGGCGGAAGCTTCTCATCTGGGACCAACACAGGAGAAGATGAGGTCCATAAGCAACGCCGTCTCTTCTATGGTTCACCGGCCGCCGCGGCGAACATCGATATCGCTGATTTGCAGCTGCTGCCTGTGAAGAAGAAACGCAGCCTTCCGGGAACTCCAGGTGATGAGCAAGATCTCTCCTTGTTGTTTCTTGGGGTTGGTCATAGGGTCAATTATTGGTCGTGGCAGACTCTTATTTGAGCTGCTCTTGAGCATTATTGAGGACAGAGTATGAGAATAATCAATGGCTTCATATCCAACAGCTTGCAAGACTCTATTTCTCGCACTAATACTTACATAGCCTGTACTTCAACAGTATTCATGCACATCCCTTAGAAGTTTCTCATCGCATCGATAGATCCGATCATAGCAGTCAGAATTATGGATTATTACACAGGCAATTCATGAGTTCCTCACTGGATATCTTGTGCTCATCGTTCCTAGACCCGAACGCTGAGGTGATCGCGCTCTCGCCGACGACGCTGATGGCGACGAACCGATTCGTGTGCGAGATCTGCCACAAGGGGTTTCAGCGGGACCAGAACCTGCAGCTGCACCGCCGAGGCCACAACCTTCCATGGAAGCTGAGGCAGCGGAGCAGCGCGGAGACGAGGAAGAGGGTGTACGTCTGCCCTGAGCCCACATGCGTGCATCACCACCCCACCCGCGCTCTCGGTGATCTCACCGGCGTCAAGAAGCACTACTGCCGCAAGCACGGCGAGAAGAAGTGGAAGTGCGACAAGTGCTCCAAGAAGTACGCGGTGCAGTCGGACTGGAAGGCTCACTCCAAGGTCTGCGGTAGCAGAGAGTACAAATGTGACTGTGGTACCATCTTCTCTAGGTTTGCATTTCTTCCTCCCTCTCTCTCTCTCTCTCTCTCGATACAATTAGAAGAACATCAAAGGTCCGCACGAAGAATATTGCGTTTCTCTCGTCAGAAAAGAACGCCACGTTACGAAGAAATTAAACATACGGAATAATACGTTTACTGTTTCCTAAGTTTGCTGTAGCAGCGTTCTTAGACTTATGATTAATTTATTTGATGTCACAAATCTATTTAAATTATTTTAATATTTTATTTCGATGGTCAAAATTATAGACTAACATATGAAATTTTTTTTGAGGGACAATTTAAGTCTTTTTAAAATAAAAATTACTATTTAAAAAAATAAAAAAAATCTAAAATACTAAAATATTTTCTAAAAAATATCTCCCATAAATAAATACCTTTTAATCATGACGCAGAAAGGACCAAGAAAAATAAGTCGTAACCCAAATTTGGTAGGTGGCTTAATGTTACGACGTACACCCTTTCTCACTCCAAGAAAAGAATGCGCTGCTCTGTCTCTCCCGAAGCCCCCTCCTCCTTCGTTTAGGCTCTCTCGTAATATAGCACACCCCCTGGGGTATAAACGTAATTGCGTTGCGGTTCCGTGTCTCTTTTACGGCGAGCCCTCGACGCGGTGACCTCCTCGCCGCCTCCGGTCCTCTTCGCCCGCATACTTTTTTTTCCTGAGCGGTCGATTTTGCCCCTTCGTTACTAAGATTTACCGACCTATCTCGTCGTCTCTCTCGTCTCATCCATGGCTGCCCTCTCGATTCCTCCCTCCTCTTCTTCTCCTCCTCCTCCTCCTCCTTTCACATGGGTGAACACCAGCCCTGACCCTGATCCTTCCCCCGTCTCTTCTCCCATGGATGATTCCCAGCCCTCCTCGATCGGTCCCGGCGAGGAGGAGCTCGACGCCCCCGAATCGTGCAGCGAAGTTGCGCCCGCCGTCGATCTCCCCTCGTCCGTCGAGTCGGCTTCCACGGCTGCCCCTCCGCCGCCATCGGTCCTCCCCGCTCCGTCCTCGTCGTCGCCGCCGAAGGTGGTGGCCAACGCGGTGGCGCCGTCGCTGCTGCACCTCCAGCAGCAGTTTGGAGGAGTTGGTCATGGTGAGAGGATAGAGAGTCTGCATCCACTGCAGCAGCAGTTTGGAGGAGTTGGTCATGGTGAGAGGATAGAGAGTCTGCATCCACTGCAGCAGCAGATGGGGCACGGAGGCAGTCGAGCGGAGGAGCCTGTTTGGGAAGATTGATCTATCAGAGAGACAGACTCATATATCATCCCTCTTCTTCCTTCCATGCAATTGGACCAGCAAGCTGGCTTCTCGGTTTGAAAGATAAAAAAAAAGTCAGAAATCAAATTTTCGATTTAACTTTGGATCCGTTCACTTTCGTAGTAATCAAACTTCTCTTCTGAAAGCGCTGAAGTTAGAGGAACAAAAGAAACATTAATTTTATTTATCTTCTTTCGATATAAGAATCAATACAAAGTCTTTTTTCCTTATAAAAAAGTATACAGTTTCTATTGATGATTCCCACCAGATGAGTGGAATCTACGTGAAGGAAGGAATAGGATGCCATCATGCAAAGCTTTGCTTAGTCCTTCTCTAACTATTGTTGTTCTACAAATAAACACATTTCATTGTAATTACAAATGATAAAAGTCTACACCATCATCGTCTTACTGATCGCATGGGCTCTCAGTGTTGAACCTATGAGACCTCTATCACCTTATACAAATTTGAGTTATCCCTTTAGGTCTTTAGTAGAAAAAAAAAAAAAAGGGTTGAAACACTCGCTCCCTTTCTTATCTATCAATCTCCATGTGATTGAGTTGTAAGATTATATGACTCTATTTAATTTGGTAAGATATACTATAGATATAATTAGATTTTAATGATAATTATTTGTTAATAAAAAATATCTAATTATGATATGATTAATGAGAATACCTCTCTTAATTATTTATCGTTCTCGTTTATAGATAGAACCTCCTAGGAACTCAATGTGGATATATGAATAAATCTTCTTAGGGATTATAAATATTCTATCATCTCCTTTTCTTCTTAATTCATCAATCATATTGATCATGTAAAAGATAGGAAGAGAGGAGAAGATGAGCCTGGTTCTTCTTATAGATCGATATCATTATGATTTTCGAATCCGAGAACGATGTCAGATAAAAGTTTTTATAGATATCGAAAAAGTTCACACCATAAATTTGATCTATTATTATTTAATTTTAATGATTCTAGCATTAATTTTTTTGTATAATAGTAACATATTATGAATTTTTTATGCTTATAGGACCAAATCTAAGATTATCTTCTTGTCTTAATCTACTTATGAAAATAGAAATAGAGAAGATGATCACTCTGATTCAAGATTTCAATATATACTACAGAAAACAACATTTATGAGATTAGAGCTAGCAGTGAGCTTGGATTATAAATTATTATTTCATATTCATAATTTCCTAAGACAAAAATATTGATTATCCTTCTTTTATCAAAGAGAAAAATCATGAATTCATGGTCTTTTTTTACTTTTGTTTTTTTAGCCTAGGTTAACTTAATATAATATTTCCTTTTAAGAAAACATAAACATAGTGCTTCACATTGTTGATAAAAGTAAAAAAAAAAAAAAAGGGACCCAATGACTTCATGATTGAGCCAAACATCACATATTGAAAATAATTCAACAGATGTGGAATTTCATTAATGAGAAAATGACATCTCAATGGCCCCAAAAAGAAATAAATTATACACATGATAAGGACACCTTTTATGATCTTTATATGGGTGAGACAAGATTTAATTGCAAACAAAAGGAATCCCCAAGGAAATGCAAAATAACATTGTACTCTTTGTAATAATGTAGCAACAATCTTTGACACACACTTCCATTTGCACCACCACCATCATTAAATAAGCAAAAGACAATAGGGATCACTTTATCCCAAAGTAACTTTAAAACCTCTATTTGGTACTACTAATATTCTCAAATGCTTACTATCCAAATACTCAAACACTTCAAATATAAAAATTACAGTAGCACACAGATATAAGAAACAAACAACTCTTATCTAAACTCAGAAAAACCCCCCCCCCAAAATCTAATGCTATAAAAAATAATCCCAAGTGCCAAAACTCCACATAATTTCAACTAGTTTTACTAATCTTATTAAATAATTAGTCTCCACAACCCAAAAACTTGTTTATATACTTCTTTAACTCAAACAAACTAGTATTAACTATTGATTATATATACTAATATTAACTTACATAATTATTACTTTTTTAAGATATTGATTAGCTTAGCTGATAATAATTTTAACAAGCTATCATAAGGTTTTAGGTTTGAATAAGAAGATAATTAACATGTGAAAAAAAATCACATTAAAATTTGAATATTTGTAAGGATATACATTTAAAATTCCTCCATGGATATACATGACACCATTAACATTGGTTTCTTCTTAATTATTACGTTAACATAATATATATTACGAGGGGAAAGAAGTCATTTATGGGGAAATTGTTCACTATCAAATCACTAATAATTCACCCATTAACTACCTTAAATTTGAGACTTCTTGAAATAAATAAATAAATAAAAGGATGATTTTTCTAGAAAAATACTCATGTTTTTAGATATTTTTCAAAAGGTACCTTTCAAACAATACCATTAATTTAAAAATACATAAAATATCCCTAAAAATATTTCTATCAAAAAAATTTCTCATTTTTTATCAGTTTTTAACTGTTATGATATTTTCATTTGGTTTGCTTATAATATTTTTCGATAGTATTTATAATATTTTATTAATATACTAAAAATACTATAAATATTATTAAAAAATATATTATAAGTGACATCATATCATACTTCTTTAATTGTCATTGTTCATAGACGATTATAATACTCATATTCTTAGACTTATGATTAATTTATTTGATGTCACAAATCTATTTAAATTATTTTAATATTTTATTTCGATGGTCAAAATTATAGACTAACATATGAAATTTTTTTTGAGGGACAATTTAAGTCTTTTTAAAATTAAAATTACTATTTAAAAAAATAAAAAAAATCTAAAATACTAAAATATTTTCTAAAAAATATCTCCCATAAATAAATACCTTTTAATCATGACGCAGAAAGGACCAAGAAAAATAAGTCGTAACCCAAATTTGGTAGGTGGCTTAATGTTACGACGTACACCCTTTCTCACTCCAAGAAAAGAATGCGCTGCTCTGTCTCTCCCGAAGCCCCCTCCTCCTTCGTTTAGGCTCTCTCGTAATATAGCACACCCCCTGGGGTATAAACGTAATTGCGTTGCGGTTCCGTGTCTCTTTTACGGCGAGCCCTCGACGCGGTGACCTCCTCGCCGCCTCCGGTCCTCTTCGCCCGCATACTTTTTTTTCCTGAGCGGTCGATTTTGCCCCTTCGTTACTAAGATTTACCGACCTATCTCGTCGTCTCTCTCGTCTCATCCATGGCTGCCCTCTCGATTCCTCCCTCCTCTTCTTCTCCTCCTCCTCCTCCTCCTTTCACATGGGTGAACACCAGCCCTGACCCTGATCCTTCCCCCGTCTCTTCTCCCATGGATGATTCCCAGCCCTCCTCGATCGGTCCCGGCGAGGAGGAGCTCGACGCCCCCGAATCGTGCAGCGAAGTTGCGCCCGCCGTCGATCTCCCGTCGTCCGTCGAGTCGGCTTCCACGGCAGCCCCTCCGCCGCCATCGGTCCTCCCCGCTCCGTCCTCGTCGTCGCCGCCGAAGGTGGTGGCCAACGCGGTGGCGCCGTCGCTGCTGCACCTCTCCTTCAACCAGGACCACGGCTGCTTCGCCGCCGGCACCGACAGGGGCTTCCGGATCTACAACTGTGACCCCTTCCGCGAGATCTTCCGCCGGGACTTCGACGGCGGAGGCATCGGCGTCGTCGAGATGCTGTTCCGATGCAACATCCTCGCGCTCGTCGGCGGCGGGAGTAACCCGTACTACCCACCTAATAAGGTCATGATCTGGGACGATCACCAGAGCCGGTGCATTGGGGAGCTCTCGTTCCGGTCAGAGGTCCGCGCCGTTCGGCTTCGCAGGGACAGGATCATTGTGGTGCTTGACCACAAGATTTTCGTGTACAATTTCGCGGACCTGAAGTTGGTGCATCAGATTGAGACGGTGCCGAACCCCAAGGGCTTATGTGCTGTTTCACAACAGCAGGGTTCGCTGGTTCTTGTCTGCCCCGGTGGTCAGAAGGGGCAGGTTAGGGTGGAGCACTATGGGGCAAGGCGGACAAAGTTTATTATGGCACACGATTCAAGGATTGCTTGCTTCGCGCTGTCACAGGATGGGCGCCTGATCGCCACTGCAAGCACCAAAGGCACACTTGTTAGGATATTTAGCACAGTTGATGGGACACTCCTTCAAGAGGTTAGACATTGCATTCGATTATTTCCTCGTGAATATGAATCTTCTCTTTTGTTGTCTAATATCATATGGTGTGCCATCACTTTCTTTGTCTATTTTGTCAAGAATAAAAAACAATCAATTAGTAGTTTTGGAATACAAAGCTGTCGACTTTTTATAGAAAACAGTTGCTCCATACTGAAATGGTTTTTTTCGAGTGCTAACATAATCAAAACCTAAAAAGTCATCTTGATTGTAGTTAGATGTGCTGAACTTTGAAGTTTACTCTGAACTAATTGTCTGGTAGCTTTAGTTCTAATGAAGAAACAGTATATAACCTGCAAATTTTAATTCATTTATTGAGATTGATCCAAATAGGAATATCTGGAGGTATTATTTTCAAGAATCATGGTATTGAGAATGCTAAGCTGTATATTTTGATTAAATTTTGGGATTCAGATATAAAACCCAAAGAACTGAATTATGCATTTAGTTCTCAAGTTTGAAATGTCACCTTGTTGCTCGTTATTACAATAAGAATTGAAGGGTAGTCATGATTTTCCTTTGCTTTGATGAAGGTGAAAATAAAAGCTCACTGATCCACATGGTTGTATGTGTTATCAACAAACTTCTTAGAGCAGTCTACCTAATGGTTAAAGAAAACTTGATTTTCTAGAAACTATGTTGTCATCCTTTTGAATATGTTAGCATCTTATACCACTATATTACCTATTTGAATTTGGAAATTTGCCTACCTCAAATATGTATGCTCCATGTTGAAGACTAGTAATGAGCTTCTACACTCTTGATGTGGATTTCTGCTCTTGGCCTTAATAAACCATGTTCCTTTTTTTGGGTATTACGCTGCTGTAGTTTTATCATTAATTATCTCAAGTACAAGCTAGTAATGGGTACTTATGCAGCATAGATCTTTAAGAGTATAATATGGATAAAAGAAAAGAATACTTTTTTGTTATTCTTTCATGTTTAAATACTCATAAGAGTATTAGGTTTCTTAAATAATGTGATTTAGGCAACCAGTTTAGGCATTACCTTTTTTTAATCCAATAATTCCATTATCTAGCATTTATGTGTTACTTCTTTTAGTAGAGCTTATGGTTCCTTCTACATGATTCTGAAAATGCATTCTATCTAATTGAACTGATGAAATATATTAGATCTTGCAAATTAACTGTTGCAAATTGCTGCTTCTTTCCACAATGTCAATGTTTTTCAACCAAGAAAATAACTCTTCAAATCATGAAAAGAATTAAAGAAGCATCAAATAATGAATAGTTTATTACACTAGTATCTAGAGTATCTACTTCCACTAAAATGCATATTTCTTATCCATGTAAGGTCTACAAGTATATGAAAAACACATACATCATGAATTTTTAATTTCTTTTTTGTCTTAAGATCATCACTTTTAGCAAAGAAGATCCTTAATTGGGTGTTAATATTGCTTCATAAAATCTCGAATACCAGCATGAAAAGCACTTCTCTCTAGATCTTTGTCTTTTTATTTTCTGTCCTAACAAAAGATCGAAAAATTGCATAATCACTTCACTAGCTAGAGCTATGGGAAGGTATGGTTTTATGTAGCTAAAAAAGGACACTATCATTTCTAAACATTATACATTTGATGCATTGCATTGGAATTTGGTTAATTGGTACTTTAAAACATGATGAAAAAGGTGGAGGGTTTTGTTGGCCATTAGATCAGTAATACCCAACATAAAACTATGTCAGATTTCATGAACATGGATCTTAATCGATTTCGAGTTAGGTTGTCACCCGGAGGTGACGTGAGGTACCTTCGCCACCTAAGTGTCTTGACTTGCAAACGGTGAGCTAGGAGCTCGTCCGGAAGCTGCCCATCACATCAACATGCAGATGTGGTGCCAAGTAGGCAAGGATTACTTTGGATCAATGAGAGTAAAGAAGTTAATCCAAAAACAAAGGATTAGGTTAGCAACTTGGAATATAGGAACACTTTCAGGAAAGAGATTATAATTGGTATACACTATAATTAAAGGAAGAAAAAATATTCTTTGCTCACAAGAGATAAAATGAGTAGGGGAAAAATCTAGAGAGATTGATAATATTGGATTTAAAGTGTGGTTTACTGAAAAAGTTAAATACAGCAATAGTGTAGGAATTGTTGTTGATAAATATTTTAAGAACAATGTCATAGATGTAAAAAGATTTTGAGATAGAATTATAATTCTAAAATTTGTCAAAGGACAAGATGTTTTGAATGTCATTAATGCTTATGTCCCTTAAGTCGGATTAGATGATCAAACCAAAAGAGAATTTTGAAAAAACTTATATGATATCATTCAAGGAATACTTATAATCAAGAAACTTATTATTGGAGGAGATTTGAATGAACATGCAGGAAATATATATGGTGAATATAAAAAGGTGCATAGGGGCTTTGGTTACTGGGAAAGAAATCAAGATGGTGGCATAATTTTGGATTTTGCATCTTCGTATGATTTTATAATTGTAAATGCTTACTTTAAGAAGAGAGATGAACATTTGGTTCCATTTTTTTTCTAGACTGCCTACTCAAGCAATTTCATAATATTGCTTAGTTAAAATAAAAGTATACTGACATATCATATTGCTATTAATCATAATTGTGGCCGGATTGCTTTTCTTTTGTTTGCGTAGCTGTATGTTTGGTCTAAAAAATGATGATATTCGGTCATTTAAGATTATATATATATATATATATATATATATATTCTAAATGAACCACTTTATTTTGCTAGATGATGTGGGAATTTTATGTTTTATTTTTATTGACTGAATTTATTAGTTTAGGGAGGATTTACAAATATCATAGAAGATTTTTATATATCTAGAGGATATATATATATATATATATATATATATATTCTAAATGAACCACTTTATTTTGCTAGATGATGTGGGAATTTTATGTTTTATTTTTATTGACTGAATTTATTAGTTTAGGGAGGATTTACAAATATCATAGAAGATTTTTATTTATTTAGAGGATATATATATATATATATATATATATATTCTAAATGAACCACTTTATTTTGCTAGATGATGTGGGAATTTTATGTTTTATTTTTATTTTGACTGAATTTGTTAGTTTAGAGAGGATTTACAAATATCATAAGTTGTAAATGACAAAATCTTTTATTTGTTCACTTTACTACCTGTAATGCTCAAAGAGAAAAATAGTCAAGTCATTTAAAAAAAAATGGAAGAAGTCTAATTGGGCTTGATTGAATACTATATCCCTACAATGAAGTTGAAGCTTGATTGAAGAATCTATAAAGAAGGAAATCTATATCAATCAAGTAGTTTTAAAGAGCGAAGTGAATAACAAATTTTAATTGATTGGGCTTGATTTATTGGATGTTGTTTTTCTTGATTGCATGTTTCTTAATTTTGTTTCCTTCTTTTTTCGCTCTTGTATTTGGTAATCTACAGAAATGGACAAAATGATGTCCTGAAAAAATATGGTTGAACAATTAGGATTTGTCTTTGCCACATTATGTATATTGATGTAAGCAAGTTTTGTCGTACCGTACTGTATTGGCATTTCGACCCGGGCTCGGTACGGTATGGTGCCGGCGTACCGAGCGGTACACCAGGGCGTATCGAGCGGTACACCAGGGCGTACCGAGCGGTACACCAGGGCGTTCCGAACAATTTTATATAGTTTTTTCATTACTGTAGCACTGTAGCTAAAAATATGGTTGAACAATTAGGATTTGTCTTTGCCACATTATGTATATTGATGTAAGGCTGCATCCATATGAGTTATTCCTAAAGCCAAACCTAGTTAGGTACTTATTTTTGATGGTGTCATCATTCACGTACTAGACATGCGGATGTGTGAGAACTTATCCAGGAGAGTTAACCTCTAAGCCAGGTGAGTCTAGTACTTAATCAAAAATTTCCTTTTATTTGATCTGCTATTTTCTTTTTTTATTCCATTATACTCATCCTGAAAAAATATTTTCCTTACTCTTCATTCTTTTTTTCTGCATCATATGGGTATCAAGAGCACTCATCCTACATCACTAGGTGGTTCTCATGAATGGTTGGGAGCTGCTTAGTCATTTAGAGGTTTTTTGTGTCTATGGATTGCTTAATTCCCTACGCAGCATCGCGAGTTATCATCACTATGTTTTTTCAGCCCATTTGATTGCATGGTCATAGCAGTTAACTTCTAAGCCAGTTGAGTCTGATACTTATCAAAAAATTTCTTTTATATTATGTGATATTTTCTTTTTTTTATTTCATTACACTCATGTTGTTGTACACTCATGTCCTAGAAACAGTATTTTCCTTACTCTTCATGCTTTTGTTGTGCATCATATGGGTATCAACAGAACTCATCCTACGTTACTAGGTAGTTCTCATGAATGGTTGGGAGCTGCTTAGTTATTTAGATGATTTTGTGTCTGTGTATTGCTTAGTTCCCTTGGCAGCATCGTGAGTTATCATCGCAATATGCTTTCAGCCCATCTGATTGATGGTCATAGCATAGGAATGCAAATTCCTTAGGAGGCTCTAGAAGTTTATGTTTAATTAAGTGGTTTAGTGATTTTGTTGCAATTTTAGCTGTCATTGTGATGGACCACACTACCGTTTTGACCATAACTAAACTCTTTTTTGGATTGAGTTTTAGCAAATTTGAACTTAGTGATTGACCCAGGAAAACAAAATGTAGCATGAAACTTACTGAGCCCTTGTCCCAGAAACCCATAACTTTAAGATTTTCATTTTATTTGAACTGAGCCCTTGTCCATGTATTCATTTTACTTATTCTTTAGCTGCTTACATCATTCATGCTTATCAGATTTACTTGGGCAGTATTTTCTAATTTACTGTTTTTTGAATGTTATTAACCCTTGGTGAAATAGGTTAGAAGAGGTGCTGATAGAGCAGAGATATATAGCTTGGCCTTCTCTGCTGACATGCAATGGCTAGCAGTCTCTAGTGACAAGGGTACTGTCCATGTATTCAACCTCAAGGTTAATTTGGGGTTGACTGCGAATGACAAGCCTCGCCCTGCATCAGATCCAAATGTGCCAACTGCAAGTTCACATCTTTCTTTCATAAAAGGTGAGCTTCATTTACTTGGAGAATTGCATGTACTTGGTGTTTCATATCACATTAACCATAAATTATCCTATTATCCAAGAAACAAATTATTCTCCTGGTGGTTGACAGCTCCTTTTATCATGAATAGTTCCATGTTTCGTAATGGAATAGGTGCTTCTTTAGGTTTTCCTTAGATTTGAAAAAGTCATTCTCATACAGGTGGCTTTCTAATTGCAATCATAACAAACGAAAAGAATAGAAGCGCATTTTCTTTAGGTTTTCCTTAGATTTGAAAAAGTCGTTCTCATACAGGTGGCTTTCTAATTGCAATTCATAACAAACAAAAAAAATAGAAGTGCATTGAAGAGTTATTTCGCATTACTAGAAAGTGGTGGATAATCCTATGGTAGGGATAGATACTGGGTTGGCAATACTAACAAGTACAGCTAGATATGAACAGTACTTATTGGTTCGATAGTCTATTGGCACAAAGACCAAGATAAACTTAGTCTAAGCATACTTCTTGGTACAAATCTTGTACCAACATTAACTTTATTTATTTTTCTGATTTTTTATTTTTTTAAAACTGGGTACATACCAGCGTACCGACATAGTATTCCGGTATGGCTTGGACCTGTACCAATTTGGGCTAGGACTGATATAGATCTGGTACTTGAAATTGAAATCCTTGGATGGATGAACTTGCGAGCATTTAAGATGTCATCGTGAATTGTGCTTTTTTTGTTATCTTCAGTTTTTTTTATGAACTTGCTTATGATTTATTAGTTAATCTAGGCACATTCTAGGTGCTAGTGCCTAGCTGTTGCAGAACACTGCAGCAAGCAGTTTATGATGATTTATTAGTTAATCTAGGCACATTCTAGCTGCTAGTGCCTAGCTGTTGCAGACCACTGTAGCAAGCAGTTTATGCCTTCCAAGGCTTGTGATGGTTCAGTAATTGACCAGCCACATGTTTTCATGTTTGCCAATCGACCAACCACATTATTGGACAGGAAATGTAACAAGTGGTGAGACTAAGAAGGAGATGAATATATCTTGCCACATAAAAAATGATGCCTCTGAATCAGTGTTGTCAAAGGCACTAAAAGTCCAAAACGACTAGGCATTAGATGCATGCCTGAGAGAAGCAAGACGCTCACCAATGTAAAAAATTATTAAAAATGTAATTAAAGATAAAGACAATCATTACATGAATTTTATTCCATTTTACATAACTTATGTAAAACATCAAATTACATAAGTTTAACTATTAAAATAAAGGTACTACCTATGGTTGCCATGATTTAGGATCCTAAAACTGCAGCGACAATCCAACAGGCTAACGATGATTAACCAGCAATTAACTATTGAGAATCAACAATCAACATCGAGGCTACATCGACAGAATTGAAAAGCGACGAATAGGAGCAAAGGAGTTTGGCTGAGTTCGATGAGCTTGGGTTTAATTGACTTGCACTAGGGACGATCGAAGCGAGCACACGGTGCCCAAGCTCAAGCACTTGCCTAAGTGACACCCAAGCCCAAGCGCCTCTCCTCGGTTGTAATGAGGCGCTTGGGCCTCACCTCACCTCGCTCGAGCACCTAGGCAAGTGCCCATTAACATCACTGTTGTGAATGTCGAGCACTATCTCCACATATTGAGAATGATCTTTTTCCATAGTAGAGGCTTCCAACTTTCTCATTCCATACAAATTTTGGAGAGTTTCAATTGGAGTTGAATTTTTCTATAGAATATTTTCCTCCTAGCTTCTTAGAAGACACAAGTAGTGGATGGTAGTCTGAAGTAAATGTGTCTGTGATGGAGAGAGGGGAGTTTAAAGGGTTCTCATATGAATATACTTCATTTCCCTGCTTTTCATGTCCGAAAGGTGGGCTTGCAGATCCCACACTACTGGTGGTCTTGTAAATCTCAAACTACTACAATAAAAGAGAGGTAGGATAACAATTGACGATGAACTAAAATAGTTGAAGCTGCTCATCTATCTGAGCCAAATTTCCTTGTTACCATGTTACACTGACCCTGTAAAAGTGATAAGATCAACATAGTGATTAGCAAAAAAACATGTGAATTATTAAGAATCATTTGTTTCTTGTTTGGCAGAAAATTAAACCATGTGAAACCAGTATGATCAACTAGTATAAATATGAGGTTTTAAAGAATCTTTCTGGAAGAGTTGGCTGTGAACAAAGAAGTATTACAAAGTACAAACTTATGTATGTATCTGGCTGCAAAATAATACCAATTCCTTTTATGATTCTTCTTAGGTGACTGTACCATTAGTGTGATTGAATTTTGTTGCTTTCTTTTACAGTTACCTATCGTGTCTGCATGTTGAAAATTTCAATCAAGTATATTCTGAGTAAAAAAATACATGTTACTATAAGTCCAAGTAGTAGAAGTTTTCAGCAGTTTTAACTTTAAAGTTTAAAGTTTAAACTACCCATTTCATCACAACAGTTCTTGTTCTAGAATAAATTTATGCTGCTATAGTTGTGATCCGCTAGAATAGATGAAATCATTTCTAAAATGTGCCTACTTTTTTTCTCTGCATAAAGCAACCAATCGGTGGGATGCCATTGGTGAGCTGATCACTAAAAACACAGACTAATTGGAAAAGAACTCCTTCGGCCTTCACCAACATCCTGGCTGTCTTTTCTTGACCTGGCATGCTTATTGGGTTCTGTGACAAATCACTGTACATTTGATAGAATAGCTCTAATTCATTGGCCCAAGTGTCTTGAATCATACATTGAGATTGGCAATAAATAGAAAGAGAATAGAGGGAAAAAATGATTATATTACATGGATATGAGATGCTGATATGACACCATACAGATGTACTGACGCATCAGATTACCGTACAGTATGGATAGACCAGTTATAATATAGTGCTAGAATATGTGGTCAGATACTGGTTAAATATCAACAAATAATTAAGTAGCATTGGTATCCTATTCATCATGAAAATAATTATAAGTAGAACATAGTACTTTAAGAATATAGACTAGATAGCAAGAATTTATTATAAATAAAGCTCATTGTCTTAATTTTGTTACATCTGATTTATTTTTTTAACAACATAAAGCAATCTATCTATTTGTGCATCCATCTTATTTACAATATAATATCAACTTTGAAGAAAATAATGTTTCCCAAAGGAGTAGCTGCTAAATATCCCCAAGCTACTCTATATCCAATCTTTTTAATATTTATTTTAAAATTTGTTGTATCAAGGAAATACCCTGCATGTATGTAGGAGAATCCCACTGATACCATATTGGACATGCTTCCTATATGCATGCAGCAAGCAGTTTTAGCTATGCATGTCTCATAGGATAGGCAATCGAATGAACAGCTACACCATTTATGATGAACTGGATTGGACCAAGGCATTCCAAGCTGACCCCAAATAGTTAGGACTTACGTATTTGTTGTTGTTCTATGAAAGAAGCAGCATATGGCATTGATGGAAGAGAAACCATATGGAATAAAACAACAATGGGATGTGGATGCTGACAGGATATATTAGACATTTTACCAAATGATAGTAAAATTTGGAAACCCAGGTGTATGCTACCATTCATGACACGATCGCTCTTGTAAAGATAGATCATTTTGACCTAGTAGTTTTTGTTCAGTTGAGTTGTCAAGGGTCTCGCGTTGGGTGATTCCTAATTGTGACTATCCAAGTCTTATTCAGGCAATCTTTCTTCTGTGACACTTGGATTGACAAGTGGACCTCTTCAGTTTTCTTGGTTGTCAAGTTCACATACCCAAAATCAGGCATTGTGTTCCAAATTATCCACAAGTTTGCCGAAAAATTAATTTCATCAGTTTTGTTCTAAGATCCCTTTTTTTAGTATAATTCAAATTATCAATTCTCTGAGGTAAAATTTGCTATCTCACTGCCTACTATATGATTTGTTAAGACTACAGCATCTTCTTAGTAGTTATTTATAACTTCTGTTTCTTGCAAATTTGTTCCTGGAATCTGGGTTTCTTGCTCAGCCATAGATTGTGTGCTTCATAGTCTTTGGTTTCCTTAGTTGTCGCTTGTGTAGAGGCAGCAAACACTGAGTTATTAGACAAGATCTATCTGTACCAACACTGATCCAACTGTTTCTTGTAACTTGTCTGGTGCCGTTGTGGATCTATCCAGGCTAGAAATTGTTATATCTATCTGTACCAAAATGGACTTCTAGTGTCAATGTTAAATCTGTTGGAACTGCTGTTATCCCTTGAGATTTTCGATAAGTAAAAAAAAGAAACCTCATTTGGTTTTAGGTGTGCTGCCAAACTTATTTGACTTCTTCTGCTTGGCAAAACTTAGTGAAATACATTGTAACATGAAGGTATTTCATTGTTTTAGGTGTGCTGCCTAAATATTTCAATTCTGAATGGTCAGTAGCACAATTCCGATTGCACGAGAATTCGCAATACATCGTTGCATTTGGCCACCAAAAGAACACGGCTGTCATCCTTGGTATGGATGGAAGGTATGCAGTTCATCTTTTCATGTATTCTTTGCGGATCACAAAGTGTTATGCGTGCGTACACCAATTATACATATGCACACACATATCTTAGGGCTGGGTTCCGGAGATTGTTTTCAGTACACCTTTTGCATGGTCTCGAGAGTAAAAGCATTGACTGGGAGGGAGCTACAGAGTGGCTTTGTATTTGTTCTCGATTTGTTTTTTTGGGTATTGATATGTTGTTCCTTTGGGTTGTGCTTGCAGTTTCTTTCGATGCCAATTTGATCCTGTGGCAGGTGGGGAGATGACACAATTGGAATGCTACAATTTTCTGAAGCCAGAAGCATTTTAGTAGCAGGTTTTGTCTTTGCGCCTCTACGGTTTCGTTGCTGCTAATTTGTATTGTTAAATTTCCTTCTCTTTTCTTGTTAAAAGGACAATAATAATTTGTATATATAATGATATTGGCCTGTAAAGTTGTGTCTCGTAGATAACTTATGTGAATGACGGATGATAAGATGATGCATTGTTATGGTTCCTCCGGTACATCTGTATTTAAATTTCACCTAAAATGTTTATGGACAGCATAATCATCATATAAATATTCCTTTTTCAGTTGCATGCAAAGTTACTGGAGTTTCTGGGTGCTCACACTCGTGTATATCGATCACATTAAGCTGCTTTTACTTTCTTTTTTTTCAGTCTCTTTATTTATTTTTTTAAAAAGGAACTATATATATTAGAACAAAACAAGAAAATAAAATTATTTTTTATTGAAAAATAAAGGGTCTAAATTTTATTTAATATTTTGACAGTGGTGTATCAGATTTATTTATAAAAAAAATTGAGTGCTGAAACCTGGTTCAATAACTTTTATACCTACAATGTTAATGGGGTTAATTATAGATTATCCTTCATAATTAATTTTTTTTAATATTTCGATTATTATATTTTTTTAAAAAAATATATATTAAGATTTTTATATTTTTATATCTCTATATAAGATTAAAAATATAATTTTATGAGATTAAATATCAAGAGAGTAGGATTTTTGTTCGATATTAAATATTTTATTTTTGTAAGCATAAGGTCTCAATATAATCTTTAAAAGTATATGGATCAAAATGCTAAAGATAATTAATTACAAGTGATCAAAATGCTAAAGATAATTAATTACAAGTGATAATCTGTAATTAATCTTTATTATATATATATATATATATAATATGTTTTTATCTGCCTCAGTAACCCCAAGGACAGGCTTCTACATTTTATTTTTGATGGAAGATGAACAACAAGTAAGCTTAAAGATGGCAAACTCTCTCTTTGATATATGTGTGCACACAGAGTGGTTTATCAGCACAGATGACGGCAAACCAAATAGTTGCCGTACGCAGTATTCGTATAAAAGTTCGATCGTAGGTATATATACAGATATTTATACGGTGCATGCAATTTGCCGCTCATGGAGTGGCGCAACTTCCACGTAGCTTCTTTCTTTTGTGCTCGGAAAGAAGAACACGACATCGATCGATTCCTTTCTTAGCATTTCCTTTCTTTTGCCCTCTGCAGCTGCGTTCTCCATCCCACCAATCATCTGCAAACCCACCTCTCTCTCTCTCTCTCTTTCTGCCATGGCCAATGCTAAGGAAGCCGATCTATACTCCTATTACCGGTCGCACTGGCGGAAGCCTACTGTGGATACGTCATGAGCTGCTCTATGACAAGAAAATTATGGAGTCCATCCAAGATCTGAAGCAGACTCTAATGGAACTCGGATGGGAGAGAGAGAAGGATGGTCCTGGCTCGCTGCTGTACCGCTGATGAACTCGGATGGGAGAAAGAGCGCATCCCCAAGAACTTACGCCACTTAAGGTACCGACAGATGAATGAAATCGTCGCCACGAACCCCCGGCAAGTTTGAGATCATGGAACCTCAACAGACGGACTCGCCGTGGACTCGACCACCATCGACATCCTGGGAATGGTAGCCTTTTGGATGTCCGGCGCCAACCAGGTTGCTTATCCGAGGCTTGCAGCTCCGCCACGCCTAACATTACCTTCCTTTATTGCCTGTACTGCCTCTCTATCTATCCATCCATCCATCTATCTATCTATATGTGGTGTTACTCTCGATCTCATGCCTCGTGACCGTCTCTTGTTTGTGATACTTGTTGCTGCTGCTGCTGCTTGCTCTATTCCTTCTGCAGATCTATGTATTTTGTGGTTCATAATACAGTAATATATACATACATATAGTTTTGCTATGTAATGAATGAATTTTATATCAATACATAATAGGCTGATGCCAGCAAAACAACAAAAAAAATTCATCAAGAGTACCATTCAAGAAGGCAGATGTAGTGATCAATATTACCATGACTGTGATTTGCTTTCGGTTTAATTAAGTCTCAAATTTGCAGACCACTCGTGCATGTGTGTATGGGGGGAATCATCACATACAGAAACACAGAGAGAGAGAGAGAGAGAGAGAGAGAGAGAGTAATTATGGGGTTCTCCTAAATTTGAGTCGCAGACGGCAAAAGACTACACCCTGATAACTATATATATATATATATATATATATAACTTGGAAAGGATAAATCAAAGCTGAGGAAAGCCTTCAATCCGTGACAAAGAGGCATGCTTCAATTTGGATCAGAGAAAAGAAAAGAAAAGGTTGAGAGCATATCCAGCTGCAGCATCACTTTTCTGAAAGCTTGTGTGTTGCTTTCATCCATCGACAAGCAAGCAGCTGAAAAGAGATTCATCAACTAGCGAAGAGTAAGTGCAGCACCAAAAACTATGTTCCTCTCGAAGTTGCAGACACCCTTCATCTTCTTCTTTTACTGTGTCTTTACACCTGAAGTTTAATGGAAGGAAGAGAGGAGAACGCTGTGGCGGCGTCCTTGTGTCCTTATGAGAACCTGCCCACAGTGAGAAGATGTGATGGCATCAACAGAAGCGGAGAGTGAATGGGATTCTCTTGCTTTTGGAAGGAAGAACTTGTCCATGTCAAGAGATGCCTACTAGCATCTCTCTAATTTATGGTTCATCTAATTCTAACATTTTAGAATTCTTTGATTAACTCCTTTTCTTTTAGCCAACCATCCAATTATCTAATTATCAAGAAATGAAGCATATTTTTTAATATTTAATCATATTCATCTTACGAAAATAAAATGAACTAGGTATTAGACTATCCATACTATTATTATTATTATTATTATTATTATTATTATTATTATTATTATTATTATTATTATTATTATTATTATTATTATTATTATTATTATTATTATTATTATTATTATTATTATTATATGTTCAACTAGAGATTCGAGGAAATATTCATATTGTATAACTAAGATGCTTCATGTAAATCCATCATTGTTTTCATATGAGCAAGGGAGCGAAAAAAACATGAAAATAGAGAAAGAAAAGGTTTTGCTACTTTGGAAAAGAAAAAGAAATCGTAATCTTTTACATTTTTTTCGTTCTCAAATGTTTTAAATCATCTCTTTCCTTCACATGTGTGACCACATTCATATTAGAATTTTGAAAATGGGCATATATAATTTTAAGGGATTTGTAAATGTTCTTTAAACAAGAAAGATGGGTCTTCCAAAAACAAGAAAATAAGTTGAACTTATTTTCTTTTTCCTCTTCTCTCATGTTTCCTTTTTTTTCTTTTGGTTGTTGTCTTTCTTTTCTGTTTTATTTATTTATTTAGTTTGCTTCCCATATTTTTCCCTAATAATTTCTTTTGCCTCCTTATATCTTTTCTCCTTCGCGTCTTAAACTAAGCAAATGATCCAAAAGAACACCATCAATACTTCAAAAAAATTATTCTTTGTTTTCATTCCTTCATACTTAATCTTCTTTCTTCTCAATCCTTATAGGTCAAGATATATGAACAACTCAAAGTAAAAAAGATTGATGCACTCGATAGAGGTAAATTAATGGTCCAATTAGTCATAATTTTGCTCTAATAACAAAAGCTCAACTTCAAGGATTCTCAATCATGAATAACCTCCATTTGCCCAAAAGTAGATTCTACTATAATTAAGGTCCTTCCTAGGTAGACATCTATATCCAAATTTGACTCAATGAACCAATTTATTTTTTATCATAATCCAATCTATCATATCTAGATGCAACTCAAGTAAAAAAGATCCGATCTAGTACTTTTCTAGTCCGAGTTAGATTCATAGAGAGAGGAGCCCAATGCAAATGTGATTAGCAAGCGACGTAATTTGATTTAGAAGGGTTTAAATAGGTATAAATGATGATCCTATGCATCCTAATATATTGAGTTGGGCCAAAATACCCCCCTTTGGGTTCTATTGGATGGATCCTCTAATTTATTTGGGCTTGAGCTCAATTACAACCCGTTCTTATCTTATATATCTTATATGTCATCGATAAATGATTTAATTTTCATGGGAAAAAAAATTATAATGCAATAGTAAACTTACTTCACGATCAATTATGATCATGAAATCAAGATCAAGAGTTTAGGACCTCTAAATTGTAGCCTTAAAAGGAATTGGAGGTCAGTAAATCGTTCCTCATTAGGTTTATAATTTTTCGAATATCATCCTCCGAGTGGTACAAAGATGTTTTAGAAGGATACGAGAACTTTTTATTATTGGATTTAGGAAAAATATAATTTAATTTATTAGTAATGTTGATTTTGCTAGTAATATGTGTCATGCAATCTAATCACGTAAGTGATGATACGTATGATATGACACAGTTATTATTATTATTATTATTATATTTTCTCACTTTATATTATTTATTTTATATATATTGTGATGTTCATGGATCTGTGCAATAGGAATCAGATCATGATGAGTTCGCGATAATGAGACCGATTTACCTTTAAACATGGATCATAAATAATTCTGGTCATAGGTTACTCGAGAGATACTAAGATAATCGGATAAACTGGTGTGTTATATACCCGTCTATATGATGGAGGCACCTAGTCTCATAGCTACTCATGTGGGGATACTAGGGCTACAGTGCAAGTGCTTATTGGAGAATAAGTTCACTTATTGATCCGCTCACAGAATGTTTGATGGTTGATGATATCTCATTGTCAGACAGCGATTTCATCGTCCCAATGGTATACCTGGTCCTTAGACTTGAGACACAAAGAATATCTTGTATGACTACTCCTCTCTTTGATACCAGACTTATAGGTTTGGAAATTTCAGATATAGTATAATCGGTCATCGGGAGTGGCAACCAACCTTGCGAGGACTATTGAGTGTCGATAGAGGATCATCTGCTCTCAATATCATGAGAGAAATATCTCATGTATTCTTGCTCAGACAAATCTTTAGCAAATGTCATTTGGATTGAGAGAGAGAGTTCTCTAGAAGAATCTGATTAGAGTGAGACTTAATGAGAAATCGTATGAGCTTGACAGCATCATGTCCGGTGTATAGTCTCTAGGATATTATATGGATGAGAGATTATAGGTACATGGTAACTGAGGACGGATAAGTCCAAATGATTGGATTCCCCTATATTGTTTGGGGACTACGGCGTAGTGATCTAGTATGTTTATAGTCGATGAGTTGAGTGAATTATTTTGTGGATAATAATTCACTAAGCCAGAAGGAGTTCTGACAGGTATGACTGTCGGCCAGCTCGATATTAAGCCTAAAAGGGTCACACACATATTGTAGGTATTGCGATGAGTAGAGGTTTAGATATGATATATCCGTTAGAGCCTCTATCATATTGGATATCTAATAAGCTCCTGAATTATTTGATCTTATGGATGAGATTTAATAAGAGCTAATGAGAGATTATTGAATAGAGATCCACTAATCTAAGAGGCATGAGTAGTTAGTTGGAGATCTAATACCCAATATGGTATGATCCATTATGGTTAAGTTAACAGGGGTCTTTATAAATAGGAGAGAACCAAAGGGTTATAGGCTAGGCTTTTTGGTTGCCGCTTTGTATTCTCCTCCTTAACCAGTAGGTGTGGAGATTTGGATAGCGATTTAATGATGCTTGACATCCTTCATCCTCTCCCATAAATCTATAGGAATTTAAGGATGTACGATATCTCGTACACGTGTTTTTCAGTTTCGTGAGTTTTTGTATACCAATCTTCGTACGACGATAATCATCTTTTGGATGATGTTATCACAAATACTTCGAATAAGGAAAGAAAATAGTTTGTTCTAACGAGAGGATGAAGTAAAAGTCTAATAATGATGTTACCTTGAATATTTCAGTTAGGAAAAGAAAATTGTTCGTTCTAATAAAATGCTCCAATAAAAGTTTAATTTTGGATAAGGGTTTAGCTAACAACATACGAGGAGGAGGATCTGTAAATAAATTTTCTTAGCTTTGATACTGATTTTGAAGTATAATTTGAAGCTGGAAACATTTTGACACAGCTTTTACTCTTGTCTATCTCAAGTAACTCTCTTGTGTTTCTACTACTCATCACATGATTAAACACCTAAGCAACTTTTTATTGGCTTTAAACTAATTTAGTCTTGGTAATTTATGTAACCTACTAAACTCAAGGATAAGATAGATAGTTCATCGATCTCTTAAAGATAATTCGAAGGAAATATTCTTTGTGGAAATATTAAATCTATTATTAATCTTTCTGTCTGTGTTGAGTATGATTGAGTTCATCTTTCTGTCTGTGTTGAGTATGATTGGGTTGACATATCATATTCAACAACTGTCTCTGCAGCCATAATAAAATTGTTTCTATGCTTGCATTGAGTCCCTATATTTTCTCAAATATAAATATTTGCTCGAGATCACATGATCTATATCGTTTTTTTGGAGTCAGTGATTCGATCTCTGTGTGCCTCTACTGCTCTTCTCTCTTTCATTCTTTTCTGGCTTTAACTTTCTATCGTGGAAGCCATTTAGTGCAGCTAGGATGAGTTCTCCTTTTCAGCGGTCACCAAGGAACAGGCTTAAGCATTAAGCTGATGCAATGGCCACTAATTCTTGCGGATAACTATGTGTGTGGTGGGATCACCTGTTTGATTGGATGGCCAAACAGTCGAAGAACTCTCTTGGGAACTCGTTTCTCTCACTGCTCTCTCTGGTACCCGAGGTTGAAGACGTTGAAGCTTTTGGAGTCACAACCCACACAGCCTTTGTTCAGTGGGATTTCTACTTTAGCCATCGAGCAGATGAAGCTGAGAGCTACATTTACATCATCATCATCATCATCAGGTCCCCTCGATGGATTTGCCACCATCGGATTACTATACCTATCCATTCTCCTTCGTGAAGAGCAACCAGGGAAGCTGAAGCCCAGGGCTGTGGCTGTAGACCCAGAGGCCATCTGTGTCAGTTTCAGAGGACACTGGAACCTCTGTACCTAACAGTCAACGAGATCATTTCAGTGTACATCACTTCCCCCTCTCTCTCTCTCTCTCTCTCTCTCTCTCTCTCTCTCATCAAAAGAAGTGGAGTCACCTCACAGCTTCTGTCCTGAGCTTGCCTGTGGTGGCAGGTTGAGTTAAACTTAACATGAGGTGAAGCCTCGGTTTACTGCTGAGAACAAGTGAGATTAGACTCAACAGCCAGAATATTCCCCTTGCTTTGGCTTCAACCAAAATCGAAGTGCACACGAAAGAATGCCAAAAAAAAGTGTTCTTCCTGCTCCGATAGAAAACCGCCCACCTATCTATCTATTGGTGTTTCCTTTTGCTTTGGCAGAGCCACCGACGCAGAAGACCTCTGGCTTTTCACAGTGCACACCATATAAGTTACAGATTTGTGGCCAAAGTAAGAGAAGAGGAAAAGTAATTCAAACACCAGTTGCCTTTTGGCCTTTATCAGAATTCACTTGCTTTTTCTGTGATAAAGAGCTGATGGTAAAGGCTGCTGCTGCCACCATTGAATGAAGGACTGATTGTTGAACAGTGAAAGCTTGGTGCAGAAGATTTCTCTGCAACCCAGTCATCATCTCGCATAAGCTACGTGCCGATCCATCCATTACAGCATCATTTGCCAGGGAAAGATAAATTACTGCCTAACTAAGACACTGTTAAGCTCACACATTCCTCTCGGAAGATGAGGGCATCACTTTGCCTGCAAGAAAAGACATGCTTCTCTTCATATGCATGTCTGTGGTTGGTGGCATCATATGATTGGAGGTTTTGTTTGGCTATTTCATGCACGATGGCTTTTCTTTCTTAATAATGAAGTGTCCTTTTGGCAGCATTTACGCCTCTCTTATTGACCAAAGTTTGCAATCATTCCCATGAAGAATGATCACCAACCGAGAGTGAGAATACGTAGAGAAGAAGAAGACGACGTTTTGATGGATCCACCCATCCGAGATTCCAGGATAGAATATGCCTGCCAAAACTTATGTGATTTTTCCTGATTGATGGAAGAATCCTACGATTTCATCAAATGAAATCTTTTTGTTCTTATTCAGCTTTCCTTTCTTTCTTTCTTTTTTCCTTTTTCTTTTCTTTTACTAAAACGGTGTAACTCTCCGTACAGCATTCATTGATCATCCTTCAATAATTCCAATGGATCTCTCTCTCTCTCTCTCTCTCTTTATATATATATATATATATATATATGGATTTTGTTCTCCAATAGAGAGCGCATCGAAAGCATAACACTCCTTCATTCTCTCACCTCGGTCTGTGTGACAGTATCCGTTCCAACACCACTTGCTCGTCTATATATTTCTTTGCAGCAGCTTCTGCCATCCCCCTTCCGAGTCTTACATCCGCCATCCTCATCTCTACCCTCTATCAATCAATCTTCGCTTTTGTAGCAAATACTGCCATGGCATCAGGAGAAGAGCCTTCAGAATCTCTCAAATACAAGGTACTGACGTTCTCCTCCTCAAATCTTTTTCTCTAAATACTATTATCTTAAACGCAAGCTTTCTTGTTCTCAGACTTGGGTGTTAAAGGTCTCCATCCACTGTGAAGGATGCAAGAAGAAGGTGAAGAGAATCCTCAGAAGCATTCCGGGTAACCTGGCCTTCAGAGCTCGTGCAATCCGAGCCTCTTCGCCTTATGATTGACTTCACTCTGCTGCATCATTTGCAGGCGTTTATGATTCGGAGATCGACGCAAGGCAGCACAAAGTCACAGTCAAGGCCATTGTCGATGCTGAAACTCTCATCAAGAAGCTATCCAAGTCGGGCAAGCAGGCTAAGCTGTGGCCGGAGAAGATACCCGGCAACCAAGATCCCAACACTGGCGACAACAGCAGTAAGAAGGAGAGCAAAGCCTCCTCTAAACCCAAAGAGCCATCAGAGAACCCTGAGAAGAAGCCAATCCCTTCTGAGACTAGCGCTGCTGTCACTGCTGCCGCCGCCGCCCCTGCCAAGGCTTCGGATGCTAACAAAACCGAAGCTGGAGCCAAACCTCAAACAGAGCCTGCAAAAGCCGACAGCAAACCCGAGGAGAGCAACACAGAAGAGCCCCAGATTTCTGATGCAAAGAAGGCTGACACTGCTACTCAGCAGCCTGAGAAGCCGGCCGCTACGGTTGACAGCACTGAGAAGAGTTCCGCCGTCGGTGAAGCGAGCAGCGATAACGGTGGCGGTAAGAAGAAAGGCAACAAGTCACAGAAACGGAGCTCCGAGGACGTCGGAACGAATTCAAATCGCGGCAGTAACAACCCACCACCACCGCAGCACACGTACTCCCACCCGACGTACCCCCCGCCTCCGGCGTACGTCATGAGCTACAACATGGCGCAACCCACCGTCAGCCAAGCCTACTACGCTTCGCCGATGCCGCCGTCCTCGCAGGGGTACGTGTACATGCCATATCCTCCGCCTCCGGAGTTCTACTACGGCTCCATGGAACCTAGCTTGCCGGCACCGATGCAGCCGCCGCATGACAACGTGTTCAGCGACGAGAACCCGAATGCATGCAATCTTATGTGATCGTCGCCGGCGGGTAGCCGGAATCCGGAAGTCTTCATAGCATATCCCTTCCTTGGTTTAGTCATCCATTAGGTGTTGGACGAATGTATCTGTAGATGTACCCAAGTGCTTAACTGTATGAACTTATACTACTTGTATGAGTCAAGTACTCTGTTCTGGTGGTGTTAATTGAATTGCAGTTTCAATGTCTTCTTCTTCTTCTTCTTCTTCTTCTTCTTCTTCCACAGTGCCATGTTTTCCTCGGTTCTTTTCTGGTGTGAAGTTTTCTGTTCTTGAGTGCTTGATGAAGTCCACGAGGGAGGAGCTGTTGTCATGTGAGGTTTGGTTGTTTGAAGGTATCATTCATGACAAAAAGGAATTGGATCTTCCATATTTAATTCTCTCAAAAGATAATCTAGAAAATGACTAATGCTAGAGGTTAAGAATGCTGTGTGTGATCTGAATTGTCTTTTGCTATATCTCATGCAAAAGGATAGACAAAGAATGTAGAATTAGCAGGCCAACACTAGTTTACTACAACATGTCTAGAACCTGATAGAGGAGAAGGACCTAATTGTGTCAGATTCAGCTGACCTTTTCTGTCGCTTGAGTTTGACTGGTTTGGAAGGAACTGTTAATGATGCGACCTCAAGTACTGTGTGGCCATGTCAAGTTCTCCCTTCAATGAGGCCGGCCGAAGTGCTGCATTGCATTTTTGCAAGACCGCATGGAACAAGTTGCAAGTTTTTAGTTTGGACTCCGAAGTAGAATGACCAGAACAAAGTCTCTGGTTCTCTGATTCACTTGGACATGGACAACTAGGAAGAAGGGTATTGTAAACTTGATCCTGAAGAGGGGTTGAACTTGTTGACTTGGATGTTTTGCCTCCTTTACAGACTCTACATTGCTTCAGGGAACTCTTCAGGAAGAGAACAATGTTGTTGGTGCCCACAAAACCCCCAGAAATCATGCTTAATGCAACAACAAGCATCAGGCAGCAGCTCCACATGGAACAACAATGCTGAATTCATGGTGATTAGTTGAATCTTCGATCGAGCTTCAGGGCAAATTCCTCATAGTACAAAGAACTTGCACCGGTGATGATTAGTGTACAAGTGTGGACCTTATCAAGGCATTGCCAGCTTTTACAAGAAGGCTACAAAGACCATCATCTCAAAAGACAATTGATGGGCCAACATGAGGTCTTAAATCAATCTGCTTAGGAATGTTTCTTAATTAAGAAGCAATTCATGAGGGTTTCTGTTCTCCAAAGCACTTCTCCTTCACGGCTCGTATCTCATTTGATTGATGAGAAGATTCACTGTTAGAAATCACTCCGAAGTTTTGGTGCACGCATTGATCGAACATGGTGTGTGTGCATTGTCGTCGCGGCAGTTTCGACCTTCCATGTAAAGAGGAGAATTAGCCTCAGAGATCACTATTGATAAGCAGATAAGATTTCATCAAGACAGTTGAGGTAATCTCTAAGCAGTTGAGAAAAATCCTCCCTGCTGAATATGTATAACCTCGCTGCTAAGTGTGTATAAATAGCTATCAAGAGCTCACTATCAAGATGAATTAGCCAATTACATCTTATACATTTCATAGTTTCTTCTACAATTTTTATCTTTCTATCTTCTTCGTTTAATTCTTATCATGGTATCAGAGCCGTTTGCCTAGAGCAAGCCCTCTTCTCGCTGTTTGACTCCTCACACAGCCCCGTCACCGCTTCCCGACCGGAGTCCATCGCCTCCCCTTGGGTCGCAGCCGCAGCCGCTCAACCATACCTCTCGCGATGACGTCTCTGCCCCTCAGTCGTAGCCATTCGCCGTAGCAGTAGAGATTGAGATGACGGTGGTGCCGCCGCTGCTGCAGTCGTTGTCGCTACGCCCACTACATCGACGCTTCTTCCGTGGGCAACACTCCTAAAGGAAGCATAGTCACGGCTTTTGTTTCTACCGCTGGCTGCTGCTCCCTTGCCAATCGAAGTCTTCCGCTGAAAACTCCGCCGCTCTTCCGGCCATCAAACTCCAACCTTGCAGATTTCTCCAGCATCGCTGCAGAAATCGCTGCAAGCTACAGAGATTTCTCCCACCTCGCTGCAACAATCTCTCCTGTATTCTGCATCGCTGTAGCCTACCAGTACCTCTGGAAGAAGCAACAGCCCTCTTCGGCATTGCATATAGTGACTCTTCTACAGCTGACGACTTCATCATCTCCCGCCACAGTCATCACTGCCTTTTTCACTGCAGATTTCTCGCCCATCACTGCAGCCTCCTTTGCAGTACATCGATCTGCTTTTTTCCTCCTCCCTCCCTCCTATATCTTTACATCTTCTATAAAGATCACTTCAACCGCCACAAAATATCTTGGATGTCTTCATTTTCCTCTTCTGATATTTCTATCCCTATTTTTGTAGGGACTCTGAGCACTTCTCAAAGTCTTATCACCATCAATGCTACAGCACTCATTCCCTTCAAATTATCCAAAGGCGGCAACTACGCATCTTGGTGGGCACAACTTTCTAATCTTCTATTTGGCTATGATCTCCTAGATTACGTTGATGGCTCTCTCCAGTGTCCACCTGAAATGGTCAACATCCCAGGCGAACTCAGTCCAGTGCCAAATCCAGCCCACAAACTATGGTTACGTCAAGATCGCCTCATCCTTCAAGCTATTCAAGCTTCCATTGCTGGATCCGTTGCTCCGCTGATATCCTCATGTACGACTGCTGCAGAAGCATGGTGCAAGTTACAAACAATTTTGGCAAATCGCTCGCGTACTCGTATGCTTGGACTTCTCTCTAATCTGATGAAAACGAAACAAGAGGGAAGTACTATTGCTGATTATCTACAAAATATCAAAGTTATCATCGATGACTTGGCTTTGATAGGTCATTCTCTCAATGATGAAGAAGTCCTAATCCATACCCTCAATGGCTTAGGAGGCGAGT
>LVTN01000541.1:48165-71119 GCA_001649415.1 Musa itinerans | reverse complement strand
TCGATTCTCGCTTAAGGATCTCGGACCCTTGAGCTACTTTCTGGGCGTCGAAGCTACCTTTACATCTTCCGGTCTCCTTTTATCACAATGCAAGTACATTCAAGATTTGTTATTAAAGACAAACATGCAGGATGTCAATGCAGTTACAACCCCCATCTCTACTAGTGGTTCTCTCAAATTATTGGATGGAAGTCCTGCTACGGAACCCACTCAATACCGACAAGTTGTTGGTTCTTTACAATACTTAGCCCTCACGCGTCCAGACATCTCATTTGCTGTCAACAAATTATCACAGTTTATGCAGCAACCATCTACTCTACACTGGTCTGCGGTCAAGAGACTTCTACGATATCTTAAAGGGACTCTCAATCGTGGACTCTTTTTTCGTAAACACTCTCCACTTCGTCTTCATGCCTTTGCCGATGCTGATTGGGCAGGTAATCTTGATGATAGAACATCCACATCGGGGTATATTGTCTTCCTTGGTGCTCATCCAATCAGTTGGAGTTCTAAGAAGCAAAAGACAGTCGCTCGGTCTACAACTGAAGCTGAATACCGTGCCATTGCCGCTACCACTGCAGAACTCAATTGGATCACGAATCTTCTCCAAGAACTCAACATCAATTCCACTCCTACAATATATTGTGATAATATTGGAGCTACCTATCTGTGCGCTAATCCGGTATTTCACTCCCGCATGAAACATATTGCTATCGACTTCCACTTTGTACGCGATCAAGTTGTCCGTCGTCAACTTCGTGTTTCTCATGTTCATACGGCTGATCAATTGGCCGACTCATTTACGAAGCCTCTAGCTCGTAAACTTTTTGCATTACATCAGTCCAAGATTGGCCTCCTTGATAGGAGCACCATCTTGCGGGGGCATGATAAGTAGATGAGATTTTCCTAACTGTTTGAGGAAATCTCTCTACTCTGTTGAGGGAAATCCTCTAACCTGTTGAGAAAACTTCTCCCTTCTAACCTGTATAAAAAGAAGGGGGATATGTTAATCTATTCAATAATTATTTCTTCTTCTATCTCTTTTAATATGGATGACATTGCAAACCTTCGAGAAGTGAGGTTGTTGGGGTGCCTTAAGTGCTTGTTTACAAGGGTTTTGGTCACTAACTAAGATGAGGAACGTTGAGGCAATCGGTGGATATTTATAGAACCCAACATAGGTATTTCATATGCTCAGCCATCTGTTTAATTACAAAATAGTTCTAGATGAGGTGGGATATGCGACACCATCCTCGTGTCGCAACGGTCAGATAGATCATCGCAAAAATCACAATCAAATTGGCCATGATCCCCGTAATGACTATGCGTTAATTAATGATTCTACCATAACATCCTTTTCATTATAGACGAGTACAACACGTGTAGTTGCCGGGCTATAGTGGGATCCACCCAGCTTCTCCCACTCGTCAAAAAGGGAGCATGTCCAACATGTGCCCTAGCCAAGCTCCTGCATCATCGCATAGTGGTGGTGCTAACCCCTATCGTGCCATAGCCCCTAGCCTTCTAGTTCTTTGCGCACTATCACGCCTGGCCGCTAAACCCTATCATGCCATCGCACCAAGCTTTTTGGTTCATTGTGTGCTACAATGTCTAATTATTGAACCCTTATCACACCATCACACCCAGTCTCCTAGCTCTTTGTGTGCCACTAGGTCTAGCCTTTTAGCCCATAGCATGCCACACAACATAACTTTCAATCCTTTGCATGTCGTCATTCCTGACTTTCCTAAACCTTTACACCGTCATCCATCAAAGCTCCAACTTTTCAATCCTCATATAGGACTCCAGCCATCGTTGAAACTATACCGTTACCCTAAAGAAACTACTTGCTATACCTCATTGCACCACCGTATAGTCACATCCTTCTACTTCACTGCTACTTTCGGCACCCACCCTGAATCGAAAAGGAGCATGTCGGGAGGATCAAGTCAAACCAACTTAGTCAAGAAATCAAGTCGGGTTAAGCGAGTCCAACAAGTCTAAGTCAAGCATATTGACTCACGTCAACTTTGTAAGAAACTCGATATCAGATATTTTAATATTTTTTATTTCTTTATAACGATAAAGGATATTAAAAGAATAGTACCTTCTTACCCGACTTCTCAATGTTTTTTTACCACTTCATAATGACTTTTGTTCGAGAAGCCACGGACATGAGTTATAGTGGATATACTTTTTAATATATTTATATTTAGTATATAATTTCTCCTCAAAATTAGAAAAACTAAAATTAAATTAAATTAAAAAATGAGGATTGAATGGAGGGTATTGTTAGCATGTTCGATTGAACGGTTGGGATGTAAATATCTGACAGATGAAGGGTGCTCATTGCGCATTGGACGGAACCGGTATTATCCGAATTGGAGAGGATCCGAATGCCGTCGAAGCCACGGCCGCTACTTCTTCTTTGATGACAGAAACAAGGGTTTTGTCGATCGATAGATATCACATCTTGAGTTAGGGTTTTCGCCGACCCAGATTCCTGGCTATCCCATGGCGATCGATCTGTTCGATGGATCGGATTCCAGCACCGACGAAGCCGAGCTTACCACTCTCAAGGTCGACGAGAACTACGCGCGGCGGTTGGACCACAACAAGCGCCGCGAGGCCCTTCAGCGGCTGCAGGAACTCAAGAAGCGCGGCCTCGCCGGTGGCTCCGACGGCTCCGAGGAGTCCTCCGGTGATGATGACGATGAAGACGAGGAACCAGATAAGTCCGGCAAGAACGACCTCAAGTTCTTCGAGACCCTCGTCAGGGTCAAGAAAAAGGACCCCGCCATCCTATCCGACAACGTGAAGGTCTATTCCTCCGATGAGGAGGAGGATGATGAGGATGAGAAGCCAAGGGCTGCCAAAAAGGAGCGACCTTTGTACCTGAAGGACGTCAACGCTCGACATTTGATTGAAGAGGGGCCAGAATTTGAGGAGAAGCCATTCAAATATGACTCGAAGGTCTACAACATGGAACAGGCTGAGGGGGTAAAGGCATTCTTGGAAGCGGAGAAGGCAGCTTTCGCATACGTCGACGATGAGGACGATATCCTGAAGGTGAAGGAGAAGGCTGGAGAAGCAGAGAAGGACGAGAACACCCAAAAGATGGATCAGAACTTGGATGAGTATTTCGGGAAGGACGATGATCTGAGTGATAATGAGAAGTTCTTAAAGGAATACCTGCGGAACAGAATGTGGATTGGCGAGGAAAAGGATCAAAAGCCTTCTTTTGATGATCTCTTTGGTGTTTCAGAGGATGAGGATGAGCTGGACAAGCAGGATAAGTTCGAGGCTGATTACAACTTCAGGTTTGAGGAAGGGGGTGCAGACCGAGTGTTGGGTCACTCGAGGGTCATCGAGGGATCAGTGAGGAAGAAGACGAGCAGTAGAAAGTTGCAAAGGAAGAGCAAGGAGGAGAGAATGGCACAGGCAGAGTTCGAGAGGAAGGAGGAGCTGAAGCACCTGAAGAATCTGAAGAAGAAGGAGATCCAGGAGAAGCTCGAGAAGATCAGAGCAATTGCTGGGATCGGAGATGATGGGACTGTCAAGCTAGATGAAGATGATCTGGAGGAGGACTTTGATCCTGAGGAATATGATAAGAAGATGAAAGAGATGTTTGGGGATGTTTATTATGATGCTGAGGATGTCGATCCTGGATTTGGGATTCAGGAAGATGAGGGTTTGGAGAAACCAGACTTCGACATGGAGGATGAGTTGCTTGGGCTTCCCAATGGTTGGGATACCAGTGGAACTGAGGGGTTTGAAGCAACTAGGAAAAGGATATTGAAACAGAGGGAGGAAGAGGAACCAGAGAAAGAGGATGGTAAGAGGAAGAGGAAGCGTAAAATCTCTCTCAAGGAGAAGGTGGAGCTTGATAAGGAATTGGAGGAGTACTATAAATTGGATTATGAAGATACAATCGGGGACCTCAAAACACGATTCAAATATAAGTCTGTTCCAGCTAATAGATTTGGGATGCAGCCTGAGGAGATTTTAATGGCAAACGACAAGGACTTGAACCAATATGTTTCTCTGAAGAAGTTAGCACCGTATAGGGAGAAAGAGTGGAAGGTCACATATCATCAGAAGTTGAAGAAGGATTTGATTCTTTGTGGAGAAAAATCCGACCAGAAGAGCAGTAAGAAGAGCAAACCAAAGGGAATTTCTGTTTCTACAGAGCCAGAAAAACAGGTACCTGAGATGGAGGAACCAAATGACGAGGAAGTAAATAACTCATCTAGGCGTAGTAGAAGAAGACGCCGCCAAGCAGAATTGAAACTGTCGAGGTCCAGGCTTATGGCATATGGAAAAATACCTTCAAAGTCACGGAAAAAACACTAACCAGTGTTGAAGAGAATGATTACTTATAGAGCATCTGCTAAAAATCCGGTGAGACTTTGTTTAAATGATGTAGGGAAAGGGACCTGTCAAAATGAGGGTTGTCATTCGTGAACATTAATTTTTGCTCTGATCCTTTTTTCTATAAAATATTTGGTCATCTGTGTTGTATCAGTGGTACTGGTTTTTCCAATTTTGGTTCTTGGTCATTTCATGTGTGTTTAGTGACTTTAGTCTAATCTTTTTTGCCCAGTCGTTTCTGTTATCCACTATGTAGTTTAGCACAATCTTGGTTACACTTCTTGGACAATATTGGAGCCTTTTTTTATTCTACATTAATGCAATGAGATCATGTGCGCAACTGTGTCTACATACAAACGGTTTTTTCACTTGAACTGGTGCATGCAGTGTATCATTGTAGAGAGTCGTATGGTGGCTGGATGGAGCTCTTGCCACAGATTGCTTTGCCATGTGCTTGTTTCTTATTTATCACTGAACCAATTTCATGTAGTGATATGCTGCTTGAGATCTATATTCTTTTTGTTACAAGATATCTTATGTATAGGATAGGTATATTTTCTGAGTAGGATGTTTTCATACCACTTTTGTAATTTTAAAATGGTTATTTGTGATATTTATTTTGCATTTTTGGAGAAGGAATTTATGTGAATGATTAGCATGTCTTACAAAGAGACACTAGGCAACAACAAGACGGTTTAAATTTAATTAAAATTGGAACCGATATTTAGTGATTATACACCATATTTTGAGTATGTCTAATTAATGCATTTAACAAGGTGAAAAATGTGGACTTAAAACAGATCCTCAAGTACCTTTATTGTTATGGGGAACTCGCTGAACGCTCCTTTTGTCCCAACACTGCTGATAACTCCATAATAAATATCTGTTCTTACCGCAATGTAATTATGCTTCTTTGTTTTCTTCATATCTATCTCTATGGATTCTATTGTATACTTCTTTATTATCAGTAAAAGCCATGTGTAAGCCTTTTATCCTCTCTTTATTTTTCTTCATTAATTGTGGTGTTAAATAGCACAGTAGACTGTTCTGCTTTTTAGGATCTTAACAGTTTGCAGCTTAAGTATTTGTGTAGGTGTAGCTTTTAACATCAATTTTGGATAGAAGCTGCCGGCACATCTTTTATGAAGTATGATCAAGCCTGCTTTACTTGGTAATAACTGTTTTTCTTGACTATATGATGCTTTGCGTAAGACTACCATCACTAGGCTAAAGCATGATCTATAATTTGGTATGTGTGATTCATCTAAATTTCTTTGATGCAATTACAGTTCAAAAATTTTCAGTGCATTATCATGTGAGACTGATGAAAGAACTATTTCTGTTCATTTTCCTTTTTGTGTGTCCTTCAAGCTGTCGACATCAAGACAATACTCTGCATGCATGGATTTAGTGACATCTAAGCCTCTGTGAAGTGTTTATTCTTTTTATGCTATTTGTTTTTTTTCAAGTAAGTTTAGATTATATATATATATATATTTTTGTGCATATGAGTTGACAATTATGAGCTTTATCCGATTTTGCTTCCTTACCAACATCTGGCCTGATCATCAAGTGCTTCTCTTCCTTCATTGCACATTAGCTTAACTAGTTATTATTTTTTCTTGTGATAGATAGCTGGTGGATTCATTATTAACCTTTCTAATGCTCATTTCAGTCTTTTACAGAGATATTGGTGTTATTTTATTCCGAGTTGTTCTTTTTTCTCTATTATGGATTTGTGAACCCTTTGCAAACATGGACTGAGCATGCTTCTAAAAATGTTGTTCTCTAGTTTGTCGGAAAATAATTATTGCGATCCAATTCTTTAGTTAGAATTAATTGTATTTCTTTGTTAATAGTTACAGATTGAATCTTATTCTTATCCTGCAAGGAAATAAAAATATTGTTCCGGATGGAATTAAAGATAATTATTTTTCTTTAAGAAATTGTATAGACTATATCGTCTTGCATGTGTATAGGAAAGAAAACAAGGTTGTCTCGCAGTAGGTAGTGTAAGCCTCGATACGGGACTCGCATAGCTTTAGGTAATCATTGACCAAGTCAAAATAGGAAATAATATTATCTAATATGAATAAAATATGTAAGAATAATTGTTCGATCAATATGAGTATCAGTAATTATATTTTTATTATGATAAATTAATTGAATTAGGTTCAAATCGAATCAGAAAATCAAATCAAATCAAATCAATCCAGAACTGATTTGCTGATTTGATTTAAATCAGTTAAGTTAATCAAATCAATACAAAATTCTTAAAAAATTTAAAATTAATATCATAATTTTGAAATGACATAAGTCAATTTCATCAATCTTAATATGTTGATCCAATTATTTAAAATTATAAATTATTAACCAAACCAATTTGGGTTCGAACTTATCTTATTTTAACTGATTAATAATATAATTTCAGACCGATTTTTTTTTTTTTTTTTTTTTTGTCGAAGGGTTGACCCATATGATGTTCATGTTGACCTCATTATCCGATATAGAAGATGATGATGCATCAAAGACTATCCCCGACAAGCAGCAGCAGCAGCATCAAAACCAGTGAACTGGTCGTCGGGTTTCAGCACTACGGGCGGTCTCCTGGGCCTCTCTCGTTCGACGCACTAGAATCGGAGAAGAAGGTGATTCAGGAGGAGAGACCGCATATGGCGACTGCTCCTTCTCCACTGCTGCCTCTCCCTGCACTTGCCATCTGCATGGCGGCGCTGCTGCTGGCCGCCGCGGAGGCCACACCATCCGGCGGCTTCTTCACGGGGGCCGTCGACGAGGTCTTCGTGCTCGACTCCGAGGTCAACCGGAGGATCCTCGCCAGCACGCAGCATGCTGAAAACAGACTCCGTTCCTTGCTCTCGTCGCCGTGCAGCCTACGGTAATTGCCGCGCCGGTGCCGAGGCCAATCCCTACGATCGCCTTGCATCGTTCTTCCATCCTTATATATCATAGTTTGCGAAGATGCTGATCAGCTCAGATAATTTAGATGTTGATGACCGACGACAAATAAACTCTGAATCGATTCTCATCTTCGTATCTTAGCTCATGCAAATACGATTTTGACTGGTAAATAAGGTGAGACAAGAAGAAGAACGGCATCGTCCGTATCGTATCTCACATACGGCAACACATATATTCTCGACGGTTGATGTTGGATTTCACATGAGATCTTATCATCCATCTTCTTCGGATGCCGTCTGATGCATTGATTGATTGGTGCGTCCCCACCCAACGAACAAAGGATAAGGACTACATCTACCTGACAAGCACATTACCTATTTGGATTGACAAGTAATCCCAATTAGGATGCTTAAAATATTTATAATTATATTTATAAAATTATTTGCTATTAAATTCTCTCTGGAGAGAATTGATAGAAACTAATTCTTTAATTTATATGTATAAATAAATTTATAATTAATCTCACATAATGAATAATTTGATTTTTTTTTCTAAATCTCTCATATTAAATACTATATATATATATATATATGTTATAATTTATGACATGAGCTATATTTGTAGGTATAATAGTTTTAGGATTAAATTGAAAGCATGGGCCCACTCCTATTTGGAAATGATTGTGACCATCAATCCAAACATTGTTGCAATTATTAGGTAAGGGAGTAATATATATGGATATATGTTCATGTCACTTTTGAAGCATGTGAAGCAATTGACTTACCTAATTCAGCCATACAGGGGCAGTTTGGGAATTGAATGGTCATATCACCCTACAAAAGAAAGGACAGCTCAATTATACTATCATCTTATTCATGGTTTCCTTTTTAATTTGATTAGCTAATGTTGTATAGCTTTTATACGATTGATAAGCATGGATTATAGCAACAAAAAAAATATAATAGGGATTTATTTTGATCTATAGCTTAACATACTTGTGATGGAAATAATTTCACATTTCTTTTATTTAGCTTATATCATATATTTTAAGCAGGATGATTAGACGTCTATTGATGAATAGTTGTTTCATACTCTAATATCAAATGTCATGATAGTCTATTAATTTTGTTTGACCTAAATTACTGATCAAAATATTTAAGCTAAAATTAATAGTAATACATTCATCGGATTTTTTTGAAGTCAATCTTAATTTTATTCATTTCTGATGTAGAATTAATTAGGATGTTTAAATTTTTACAGATTCATCGGATTTTTTTGAAGTCAATCTTAATCTTATTTGATGTAGAATTAATTAGGATGTTTCAATTTTTACAACTTAATTCATAATTTTTGATAAAAGAGTAATAATATTATTATACCAAAATTTACCCTCACATATGAAAAAATGGCTACTCTATTATGATAGTTGACAACAAGATGTTAGAGTTTCAATTAAGAAAGCCACAGTTTTCTTGCAAGTTTGTCCATCTAAAATACCAAAAATGATAGTTAAACCATTTTATCATCTTTCGATTGATATTTTGTCATGTTCTTAGTAGATTAGCCAGTTAAATGGCATGAGGTCAAATCTCCTTTTTCTTTGGCTCGTAATCCATTTAGTGCATAAGTCCTTTAGACAAAACCACACTCAATTAAAGTCTTAGCATTGCTCTTTGAGCAATCTCTTAAAAAAGATTCTAAAAAAAAAAAAAAATCAACAATTTTGATCCCCCCCCTTTTTTTTTCATTCAGCTGTATATAAAATTATATTTTTTTTACTTAAATTTAAAAATAATTAGATTAATGTATCTCTAATCTCTCTTAGCTCCATTAAATATTAAAATATTTTGTCTCAGATGTTTATATCATCTCGAATAATTCCTCAATACTTGTTAGTAACTTAATACATCCATCTCTTATTAACTCGTTAACATGTCATTTATCTCAAAATAATATGATGTCATTTTGCTATTTCTTGTGATGTTCAACAATCAACAAGAATAATTTAGCACATCGAAAACTTACTAATTTTAACGTAATCGAACCATATAATACGGATTGATTAATATTAGAAATAAAATAATAAAAGCATGATTGTTGATTTTTTTTTAAAAGCTAGTCAATAGTACATTCATCGAATGCGATTTCAAATCTTAATTTTTAGTAAGTATAAAAATATATTAGATAAGGTTTGATTCACTAAATCTTTGATCAGTGGAGTGAGTCTGTTTTATATGTATGATTGTTGGATTGGTTCAGTGGATGTATAAAACAACCTTGTTCTTCGTTTGCGATGGACAAATTGACCGGAAAAAGGACACAATTGACCTAAACGGCAAAGTCAACGTCGAGCGCAACCCGGTGAGGATTCCGGAACGCCAAGGCGGTAAGATGACCGAGCGAAGCGCATGTGCCTCACGTTGGCGTCCATGTGCTGCACCCTCGTCACCCCCGACAATTATTACCGAGTCGAATCGCAACTCACCGGTTCGACTCGGGCCTCCCCGCTTCCAACCACCGCGAGTCTACCGGTCTTCAGCATCATCATCACAGTATTCTTTTCGGAATACTTATAAGAATTAAAGAAAGAAAATAATTTATTATATTATTTACTCAATCATTCTCATTCACCGTATTATAATATTTATTAATGTGTTATATATTTTTATATAATATATAATTTTTATAAACATACATTAAACTTATGATCCAAAAACAAATAAAAGTAGAATTCATGGGCACTTTATTTCTTAGACTATTTAGATTAAGATTAGAATCTGAGTGCTGGCCTGAGATGAGTTTGTTTATTTAGGTATTATGAGTTGATGGTGTTTTGAGTAATTAGTCTAAAATACTCTTAATTGGCAGTGTGAGTTATGTGGTGTTTTGGTAGCTTCATAAATGAAATGTGTATCTTTCAATATACAACAACAACAAAAAAAGAATCCTTTGAGAGTGAAAGTTCGTCTAAATTTTTAAATTTTAAATTTTTTATTTAAATTAATTTTTGAATTTAATATAAAAAAATTAAAAATTTAAATGATTGTGATGGACTTAGAAAAAAATTGAATATTTAAAATATCATTAAAAAATAAAAAAAATATGTTATTGTTCTTGATAGATTATTGTAATATATTGGGCTCCAATCCCATCTTCTTTATCATATATAATCTAATTTTTATATTAAGATAAATAGTATTTATTTAAAAAATATGTAATATTTTTTATATTTAAATAATGACATGATGATATGAAATCTTAAATATATATATATATATATATATTTTTGAGAATCATGTATTAAGGGTATAAGAGTTGAAGAAATGAATATTTTTTTTTTCTGTAGAGATTAGTTAATAAATATATTTTTTGATTATAATAAAATGTAATATTAATTTTCATCAAATGTTTGTCTAAATCACAACGTTCCCTACTACTAGTATTGAAAGCCCTTCCACCACTATTCCCTTCTCCCCATAACGTTAACATTATTATTATTACAGTTATAAATCTTTTTCAGTATATCATGCTTTATATGGTGGTCTCGTCTCGGTCGCTGGTCCTCTCTCTCTCTCTGCTTCTTTGTAGCTTCTCTCTCTTCCCGTGGAGTGAAAACCTTGGATCGGAGTAGGAGGGAGAGAGAGGGCGAACAAAGAGGCGGAGATGGTCGAGACGAGGCGGAGCTCAGCCGCTGCGGCTGCCGGGAAGCGCTGCCCCACCCCGCCGTCTCCGGCATCGGTGGCTTCCCCTAGCGCAAAGCGCTCAAAGGTGCGATCTTTCATCCCCCTTTCGTTCCCCATCACCAGATTCTGATCTTTGCCGGCCGTTTTGTTCCTGGAATTTTTCAGGTGGAGGCAGGGTCACCGGCCGCAAGGGAGAAGGAGCCGGTTGATCTGGAGGAACCGTCGTTGGCTGCTCAAGATGATGGCGTTGTTGCCAAGTCGACCTCGCCTGATATTTCCCTGACGGTGGAGATGGAGGTGGATGGCCCTATTGGGTTGTCCGGCCAAGGTATGGTGTCGGTCTGCCTTCTGCATGCAGTCCTTTGTCCCCCCTTTTGATTTCCTGGTTGATGTTGTTGGGGGAAAACAAGGCCTTTTCATTGGGCGTTCGGTTTTAATTGTCGACTCTGTTTGGGTATGTCGTAGGACATGTGGAGTGTTCACCGGAATTAGATCTGCCGACGAAATATAAGGGAGAAGAAGGGCCACCGAGGACCGTTGCTTGGGGCAAGCTCGTATCCCAGTTCTCTGAGGTCGTTCGAATTGCTACTATTATTTTTCTGATTATTCTTATTAGTGAAGTTCTTCTGCTGATTGTTTAGAGGTATCGAGTTAAAAGGTCTCAAAGTATTGGTCTTCGGCATGCGATTTCTGTGCGTGATTCAAAATCTTACAGCGTCAGCTGCCCCAGGCAGCTTAATTTCTTTCTTGCATGTCAGGAATTGTTCGAACAATACATTCATCTCTATCTTTTCACCTGAATTTCTGTCTATTCTTTGCATGATAACTATTGGTGGAATTTTGGTTGTTTCTTCGGTAACTGCTTTCTTTCTTGTTTACAATATCTGGTGGAATTTTTAGTAAGTATTCTCGTGTTCTAATCCTTTTTTCTTCTGAAAAATGAGTGGAGAACCTTGGAAAAAAAAAAAATTTTTCCTTTTTACTTTTTTTTTTTTTTTTTTTTCATTTTTCCTATATATTTTTCTCTTGGTATAAATGATTGGAGAATTACCTAGTTGCTTTGAAAGAACCAACCAACAGAGCAAAAAACCTTGCACTCCAAACTGAACCTCATTGGTCTTGGTACAGGAAGGCCTACTTTCTTAATTGCTAATAGAAGTAATAAACAATCAGACCTTTTATTGAAAGATGTAGCGTCTAGTCCTTATGAGGTGTCTTTTTCCTCTTTGAGAAAATGAAATGGATGCCTAGTGGAGAAAAGATGCTAGCACTGTAGAAAACAGTGAAATAAAAAGAAAATATTGTGAAAGCTGTCTTATCAAACTGTTTCTTTTGTAAACTAACCTCCAAAACACTGCAGATAAGTTATATGACTGGTACAGATAAACTTTTTTGCAAGAACTATAGATTTATCCAAAAATGGAAGGCCTAGCATTAATTACTAAGTGCTCCCCTCCATTTTCACATCTCAGAAGTTCCTCAAGTATCCTTGTACTATCATCTTCATTGAACCAAAACCGACCTGTTTAGCACCAAAACATATCTAATTATTTTGGATTTTCATAGTCTAGCAGTTTGCAGAAAATGCAAAATGAAACTGTCACATGTGGTCTGAATCACTTGTAGTAGCAGGCTCATGGCCAGAATTTGAGTGACTTCCGAGCCTCTTTCCCACGTCAGTTTGATCCATATGGCTAGAAAGTCCACAAGGGTAACTTGCTACCTTGATACTGGCATATTGCTTGATGGGGAATCAACTTTGGGGATTTAGTCGTTTAGCTGGTACCAAAAATTGAGTGTTACTAAGGATTTTGGTAGGAATCGACTATGAATCAAACAGAAACTATTATGTTATTTTATTTATGCTATTAATTCAAATTTTAAAAGTCAATCGTTAGGTATTTGTTTGCACAGGATCTTCAAATTGCTCACATTCATCATAAAAGCTCTTGAGCGATACCACAAATTTTTGTTTGAGTCGAATAAGTGCGCTCCACAATGTTCTCTCTTTTTTTTCTACTAGTGTATGTTAACTTTAAAAATTCAATTTTGTGATTGAAATTACTGAAAAGGTAGAAATTCTCTTTTCATTATTTAGTACTAAAGCTTTTTCCCCCTGCTGAACAAGCTGCTGTGCTTCCACATTAAGTTACAATGTAGGCCCAAGCCTGCTTGCCCTGCAGATTCAACTTGATTCATCTCATTTTTCTTACTTCTCTCTCTTGGTTGTTTTGAGGGTTCCAACAACATACTGGCTAATTTTATGATAAATAACCTACTTTTTCATGACAGAAGCTCTACATCTCCTTCAAACTTGTAAAGCCACTTCTTGTTGCTGGTGGATTGACAGGAAAGAAGTGGAGGTGGGCTGAGATTTATATGTGGTGATCTGGGGATTCTTTAGTTATTAGTTTTATTATTATTATTTTTTGTTGAACTACTGCTTTATGATTAATGGAGGGGGTAATTTGAGGTAGAGGTGTTCATGGGGTTTAGGAACCAGTCTTCGTTGTGTACTCTTGTAGTTTTTTCCTTTTTGGTGTCTCAGAAATTAAAATTTATCTATAAAATTAATATATTTATTTGGTTGGACTTTGATAATTGGGTTACTAGACCTGTTTATACTTGAACGTGAACTCTTATATCAAGATATATCATGCTGCCTGGCTGCCTGCAATGTTTGCTTTGGATCTTTCCCCTTCCTTTCTAATTGTGATACATGGCTGATCATGCTTATTTATATGCTCCTCATGTGTATTCTCTGATCAAGTCTTTTATCAGTTATTGGTTTGGTAAGTCCATGCTGTAAATCTACTGAAAATGGAATGTCATCAACTGGTGTAGTATTCATTGAAATTAATTATGAATTATTTGTTGGTTGATTGAGATGTAACATAACATGTTATGAGCAATATCGTTTCTTATCCGCATTCATAATTTGCTAGTTTTGAGTTATTTGTTCGTTATTCCAATAGGACCATATAAAAGGTGCCATACCGCTTGCTATGTTTTCCATGGATCTCTTCTCTTCCTTTCTAATGGTGATACATGGCTGGTCATGCATATTTATATGCTCTTACTGTTTTTCTTGATTGTTTTCTTTGATCAAGTTTTTTTCTAAATTATTGACTTGGTAATCAAATCCACACTGTAAATCTACTGGAAAGGGAATGCCATGGGCCGGTCTAATATGCATTGAAATAAATCTAATATGGAATGTACATTGGTTGAGTGAAATGTGACATGACATTTTATTAATAAGATTTCCTTTTCTTATCTCCATTCAGAATTTGTTAGTGTTTGGTTATGTGTTTGTTATTGTGATTGAGCTGGTTGAGCTATAATGGTGAAATAGAACGACAGCTACAATAACAAGGATCAGCTACATGGATCTTTTGCCACTATTGAACTTATCTTTAATTAAATTAAGAGCATTTAAATCTTTATTTATATTTTATAGTAAATTCTAATTGTCTCACAACTATTAACTGTATAATATTAGCTGGAATCATCATTTTAAGTTTCCATAAATATCTTTTTAAAAATTGCTATCAAATAAGGAAACTTGAAAAAGAGAAATGGTTATAATGTTGTTTTTGGCATCTGATTTCTGAGGACCATGAAGTTCTAGCATCATTTATCAGGAGGTTTCAATTTCTTTTACCTTTTTATTTGGTTTGTAGCATCTTATTGCTTTAGTCTTGTCTGATATTATATTCTAGTTGTATTATAATATTTCTGATTTATTCTTTCCAGAATCCTTCCCGTTCAATCTGCAGTAACCTATTCACTGTTGGTCATAGCAAAAAATGTGATCTGCAATTGCGTGATCCATCTGTTGGCACAACCCTATGTGTACTAAGGCAAACTAAGGTACCATGTTGGTCATTTTCTTTAGAAAAGTGTTTAATTTCTAACTTCATTGCGTTTTTCTTTTGGAATCTGTGTCAGTGTGGTGGTGCATCTGTTGCTTTACTTGAAACTGTTGGGGCAAAAGGAGTCATACAAGTAAATGGAAAGACTGTTGACAAAAATTCCATTATTCTGATTGGAGGAGATGAAGTTGCTTTTAGTAGACCAGAAAAACATATTTATGTATCCTTTCCCAGTTTTCAGCGTTTGCTTCTTGCATTTGCTGTCTTTTTGAATGATCTTTGTGAAGCATACTTATTGAGAATTTCAAAAAGAATTATGAAGCTAAGCATAATTTAGTCTGTCTTATGGAGAAATTAAATGAGGTACACCTGGTGAGGCAAATCTAGTGAGATTTCAATTATTTTTATTTAATCTTACATGACTGCCTGGAAGTGGGCTCATTTCTTCTGGTAATTTGTAAGGATATAGTTAAATGATCAGTTCAATTTTTTCTTCCCTACTTATTACCTTTTCTTCTCAAGTTCCTTAATATAACTTCAGATTTTTCAGCAACTACCCAAGGAGAAACTGAAGACACCAACTTTACATAATTTTCATAGTTCCTTAGAGACGAAGATTGCTTCCAAAAAAGGACTTAAATTTGAGAAAAGACCTGGAGACCATTCAGCAGCTGCTGTAGTTTCAATGCTAGCATCTTTATCAACCTTAAAGAAGGACCTATCTGTTCATCCTTCATCTGCACCTAGTGGTGAGAATACTTTTACATGGTTCAAAGCAAGGTTTCAAATCTTGGTCCAATACCAATTTTGTTACTCTGTTGGATGGTATGGCACTAGTGAACTGGGCGGCATACTGACCTGTACCACCCAGTCTCAACTGAAGATTTTTTTTTTAAAAAAAAATGATACCGACCGGTATGGGTTGATACTGGCCTTTGCTTGGACAAGAAAGTACCTGTTGGTATGGTGCATATTGATGGTATCTGAAATCTTGGTACCCCATACCGACTGGAATATGAAGCCTTGGTTCAAAGAGACATCTCTCAGATATTTCTAGATGCAATTATTTTTTCTGCTATTAGACCTTTCACCATAACAGTTTTCTTGAAAGCTTAAATATTGTAAATTTTTCGTACAAAAGTTTGTTACTTTTACTAAAATTTGTTATTTCTTTACACACACAGAACCAATGACTGACTTGGAGCTAAGTGCAAACACATGCAAGCTCTTTGAGGATCAAAGGGAGTCTGTCAAGGATTTTGAGTTGCTGGCAAGTTTGTCATCAACTAGATCCCAGGTCTTTAAAGATGGTCTGAAACGAGGGATCATTGATGCTAGTGATATTGAAGTTTCCTTTGATAATTTTTCCTACTACCTGAGGTATTATTCGAGGAGGCTATCTAGCCTTTTTCGTGTCAACCTATATGTCTTCTTGGAGTTATTTCTGGTTTACTTTGAGAGTTATGCAGTTCTAACAATCATCTTTTGAGCTCTCTTTGCAACTTTAACACTCTGGCTGATGTCGTTCACCTAGAGTTGGTCTATCAATTGATTAACTGTTTATAGTGAAATAACTTCCTTTTTCACATTCTTATTTCTTTCTTTGCCATGATCAATTCACTATGATGTCACATCTCTGCTTTATTTATACATTTATGGGTAAAATGATGGCTTGCTGTATGGTTAATCTACGTTGGCTCTGTTATTTTTCCTTGGATTTTATAATATGAGAGCCCTAGTTTGTTACTACGATGCTATCGTTGCCTTTATTTCTAAAATTTTCCTTTCATAATCAGGTTCAATTTTCTTGGCTGAAGTTTTGTAGTTCATATCTTTTCTTCTTATGGCTCAATCATGCATGATCGTGGGGGCAGTGGCATGTTAATGTTATATTATGTAGAAATGAAGAATTATCTTTGATTTTAGATGCTTTTAGTTGTGTCATGCACATTATGCATACACATCGAATGCCCTTTACATAGAGCCCAAGGATTCCCTTGCTGTTTGTCACTGAGTTGGTATGTCTTGTGCCAGAAATTATTGTCAGCTGGACATTGTTTGTGAAGGTTGTCCCTGACTATCTGACAAAAGCTGCAGGATCATGATCCTCTAGAAGTCTTTAAGTCTTAACCACAAAAACTGTTACAATCTTTCTTATATAAGATCCAATGACATTAAATTAAAACTCAACTATTTAAGTGTTACTAACTTGTTATCAAGTATCTTGCCATTCATCCTTTTTAACAGTGATTTGTAGATGCTTGTCACCTTATAATTTCTTTAGGATGGATGCATATATTGCTTTTGGTTTTATTTTAAGAGTGACCATTATGAGTTTCTTCTGTACATAGAGATGTTTTATCTTAATTACATGTTTCTACATGCAGTTTCAAGCTATTTTTATTATGCACATAGCACATTAATTATCAAATGAATTGAATAGTTATGTGCATATATCTGATGACTGATATCTTTCCCATGTAATTGCATGAGCTTTAATCTTATAGACATAAGTTCCTATTAAGAAATATGGAAACAAGTGCCTAATTGGTGCAACTGATATGATGGGTTTTGCTCTGTAATTTGGTGTTGTAGATCTTGCCATTTTTTAACCCATATTCATTTTAGCCTTTTCTGTTATGCTTGGATGTCACATGTGAATTACTGCTGTTACTTGGGTGTATTCTATATCCATTTCTTATTCGTAGGAATTGGAAGATACCTTATGATGCTTTTATTTTGTAGCACGTGTAAATAAAAAATCTTCAAGTGGTTAATTCCTTGCTAAGTTCTTTTGTACAGTGAGAATACAAAGCAGCCTCTTGTTTCATGTGCCTTTGTTCACCTGAAATGCAAAGAGTTCTTGAAATACACGAGTGATATTTCATCTTTGAGCCAACGTGTACTACTATCTGGTCCACCAGGTCTGCAACTTTGTTCACTTATAAAAAAATTGTGCATTTTGCTTTCTGGTTAATATCTGTTTATTCTGCCGATGTTTGTACAGGATCTGAAATATATCAGGAAACTTTAGTAAAGGCACTTGCTAAAGAGTTTGATGCTAGAGTGCTCATAATAGATTGTCTCACACTACTGGGTGTAAGCTTCTCTCTTTGATTTACTATTTGTAATTTTTTTTGATTTGTGTATGGATTATGCTTTCGCGAGTTCATCAGTAATATTCTTTTTTCTTGCCTTTATACAAGGCTTTCTAAGATGCCTGAGTTTGCCTACAATTGAGAGTGGATGATAAGACAAAAATTTCTAATGGAATACTTGATGTCTTGATGTTTCCATAATTTATTTCAGGGACCATCTTCGAAGGATTCTGAGTCCTTTAAAGAAGTAATAAATTTGGATAAACCAACTGATAAGCAACATGGTGCATTGTCTGCTTGTTTCCAGCATAGGAGGCCAACTTCTACTGTCAAGGCTGATATTGTGGAGTCATCTGTTCTTGATACGGAACCTTTACCAAAGCAGGAGACTTCAACTGCCTCACTAAAATCCTGCCCTTTTAAAAAAGGTATTTTTCTTACTTTACTGTTAAAAAATGTTGCAATTTTCGTGATTGACCATTTTTCTCAATTCTCACAATTGTGTCCCATAATGAACAAATGCTTATCTAGGTGATAGAGTGAAGTATGTGGGTCCATCACAACCAACCGAGGTTCCTCTGACTCCAAGGTATGTCCATACTTGTCCTCATTGATTTTTATAGGTTTTTGATACAACTTTGTCTATCCTGCTGGAGATATTATTTTGTTTATTGTTGATCTTCAAATTTTAACCTGAAGTTGCAGAAGTGCAACTTTTTTACATGCAGATAAAATGAAAATTGTTCATCAGTTACATTCGAAGAAAATGAAGATAATACACAATAACAAGTTTTGAATATTTAAATGATGGAGTAGAGTTATTCTATGATAAAAGCAGGGTACCTAAAGCAAGGTTTTAACTTTTAAATAGCATCAATGCCAGTTTCAACCTCTCTTATTGTTATCTACATACCACCTGTATGACCTGATATCACTACAAAATATTGAAGTGGTATGTGGAGCAATCTTGAGCTCTATTGTACCAAGGGTGCTTGGTCAGACCAGTGAATATCGGTCTGCTTGTCTGGATCAAACAAAACTAGCTGTGTGTTAAAGTTTCTTGTGCAGTTGTCATTCTTCCCATATCAAGTGCAATTTCTATTTAGGCTTGCAGACGTGCAAAAAATTGATAGGATTGTCGAATTGCTGGGTGTTAAATGCCTGAGTATCTACGAATGTCAATAGTACCTGTGTAAAGTTTTATATTTGTTGTTGTATATACATTTTAACTTTTTAAGTCTTGTTACCATGTCCATCTGTTTTATATTTGAAGTCTTATTAGCACTCTGAGCTGCAGTATCTACAACCAAGCCAATACAGAGTCATTATATTAAAAGTGGGTACTGCAATATCGAGCACATGCCAACTTATTATTATGGTACTGAGATATTGAGTGTCATACCAACCTATATGGCCCAGTATCACAGGAAAATAATAAAGAAGTGGTATACTGAACAGTCTTGAGCTGTATGGTACATTAATGGTTCTTGGTCAGACCAGTGAATATTTGTGAACTTGTCTGGACTAAGCAAAATTAGCTAACAATAAACACTTCTTTGGTAGTTGTCATTCTTTCCTGATCAAGTGCATGCTCTATTTAGGATTTTTGGTTTGTGAGAAGGGGCAAGTTGTAGGCCTACACAAAAATGATAGAAGTGTCTGATTGCTGGTTGTTAAATGCCCGAGTAACTAAAAATTGTCAATAGTACCTGCATAAATAATACCTGTATAAAGTTTTATATTTGTTGCTCTAGATTTATTTTAAATCATCATCTCCATCTGTTTTATGCATAGCACTCTGAACTGCAGTACCTACTACCAATACAGAGTCATACATATGAAAAATGAGTACCGATAAAAAAATTATTAATGTAGACTTTGAAGCATCTTTTTTCACATCAAGCTAAGTTTGTTCTATCAACCAGTTTTATCCTTTCGTACAAAGAACCGATCATTACATGCTCTATATTATAAAAAATTAAACACATCCACTGAAGCTATTGGCCCCTTACAATTCAGCAGATTGCTTTGGAAGATCTATGATGGTTCAACCTTTGCATTGACTCTTTAGATTGGTTTCTAGTTTCCATCGACTTATAGTCTTTAAATGCTTCGCCACCATTTGCCAAGTTGAATCCTTTTTTCTTTTGTCTTTCTGCCTCTCTCTTCTTTTATCCTCTCATTTTCTATCCTTTCACACATGTCAGTATGCATTGAAAGATAAACTGCTATCTGAGTCTGGACATGTTACCTATTTGAATAAATCCTCTGCAAGTCAAGTTTTGACTTTTTCATTGTAAATTAATTCTAGGAAAACTGTATTTTCCCTGCTGTGCTGCTGATTTCTTTTCCCTCTTTATGCATAGTCTTCTTTTTGGGGCTTTAACTGCATGTTTGTATAGTCATATCCGTCCCATGTGGCTATCGCTGTGTCAGTTTGTTACAGCAGCACTCATTTATTCCCCACAGTAAGCAATTTATATTTCCATGTATTGATTTCCTCCAAAAATTAGGCAGGATTACAAAATTTTTATCCCCTTGGCTCTTTTCAAGGATGAGATTTTGTGTTGAGGCAAGTTCTAGGTACAGCTGAAGTTTTTTATAAGTGTTATTGGGTTTTTTGATTTTGAGAAGCAATTTTTTTGTGATTTTAACAAACATAGTTATCCAATTATACTTTCTAAGTTAACTATGAATGCTTTTGATATTGCCTTTTCATGTCACCTGGTTCTTTTCTTGCTTATATACAGAGGTCCAAATTATGGCTATCGTGGAAAAGTACTCCTTGCTTTTGAAGAAAATAAATCTGCGAAGGTTGGAGTTAGATTTGATAAGCATATTGCTGAGGGCAATGACCTTGGTGGCCTTTGTGAAGAACACCATGGTTTCTTTTGTGCTGGTAGATCTCTCATCTATATCGTCTTTGATTCTTCTGATCAAGCTATTAGATACTTTTCTAAAGTTTACTTTCATGCTGATGAAAATAAATTCGCATATAAAAGCCACAAATCTTACTGCCTTCTCTCATTTTTTTCTTGTTCAGCGGACTCTCTTCGTCCAGATACTTCTACGCGAGAAGATACAGGAAGACCTGCACTAAATGAGTTATTTGAGGTAGTTCCTATTCTTCTTTAGTTTATTTGGTATATCGTTTCCTGTTCTTGTACTAAATGCAAACTTCCTTTTTAACCCAGTTTGTATCTGAGGAATGTCAACATGGTCCTCTAATAGTGTTTTTTAAAGACATTGAGAAATCTGTGGCTGGAGGTACTGATTCATACCTCACGATGAAGAGTAAGATTGACTCCCTGCCAGCAGGCGTTCTTGTTATCTGCTCCAATACTCAGTTGGACAGCCGCAAAGAGAAGGTACTTTTTGTTTTTTTTGTTTACTTTGAAACTCGTTTATTAGCTGCTTTGGCTTACTGTAGGAAATGTTTAACTGTAGTATATAATTATATATGTTGCAGTCACACCCTGGTGGTCTTCTTTTTACAAAATTTGGAGGCAACCAAACTGCACTGCTTGATTTTGCTTTGCCGGTATGGAGTGATATTTCCTGAGAAAAAAATGACATATATTATTATTTGGCATATTTATGATACCTACTCTATTTTGTGCATTCTAAGCATTATTTTTAAAGCATTGGTTACATAAAGTTGGCATTATCATTAAAAAGGACATTGTCTGGATCTATCTCATAATTCAAGTAGCAAGGTATAGGAAAACAATGCTTTATAAAGTTATAAAAATTGGTGGCTTGGGAGGATTTAGTATGTTGTTAGAACAATGCCATGGGCACTATCCATTTTCTATTTGAAACTCGTCAAAAAGTTGACTTAGCTTTAATATGACATAGTTGGTACCAGCATGACATGATTTGGCATGGTCTGTCATGAAACTGTTTGTGTTGGAAAAAACATGAAGCCTTGGATGTAATAGGTCAAACCTCATTTTGGTAACTCAATGTTACTATTACAATGAGAAAACAAACTTTATCACAATGACTGTGATGTTAAATCTGTTAAGTCCTGGCACAAATATCACACAATGAGTTGACACTTTGCGTAAGCTCATCTATTATTAGAGTGCGAGTTCTCAATGTAATCTTTATTTCTAATAACTAACAAAATATTCTCTCCATATTTCACATAAAGTAAAACAATTCAGCTAAATAGTTAATAAACAATTAAACATAATCAACTGATGATCTCCACCTCTAAATCTAAGGGCTTCTTCATAGTTTTACTTCTAAAAGTTGTTAAGTACCTGAAAAAAAAAGGCTTGGGATTTTCAGATCTGTAGGGGTTATTTCGTCATAAACCATGGAAACCATCAAATCCTACCATATACCTTAATTAGCTTACAAGATGAACAATGATATTATGCTAAAAAGTAACATTGATTAGAATGTGATCATAATGAATATGATTTAAAGACGATCATGCATTATAAAGGATGTCATATAAAAGAGTCGGGGGGTTGATAAGGGTAAAAATGGCGATGTGACACACCATGACGTCAGCCACGTTTGGACGACACGCTGCCCGAGGAAATAAGCATTAACGCCAACCGAGGCTCGCCCATATCCTGCGGCAGCCGATTCTCCACGCAACCCCAGTGGCAATGTCAGACGCCATCAAGGTACGGTCCTGCCTCCTGCAGGCAGCCACATCAGGTAACATCAAACTCATCTATAAATACCCTAGAGTTCTATACGAACGGGGGAGGGGGAGACAACACTTGTATGGAGGCATTCTCTCCTCATAAACCCCCTCTACTTCGCTAACTTGATCGTCGGAGGGGTCGGGCCGAGCCTCCGACCCGACCTGTGTGCAGGTCCGAGACGGTGTAGCCTCTTCCCGGCGCTGCGGCGGAGCTTCCTCCCGACCCGAACCACCGTGCTCGGCCGCCGGGAGACCCCGAGGGACGCCGCCCGAGATCCCCGACATCCGGACCCCCGAACCGAGCCGCGTCGGCCCCGAGGCCACGGCTAGAACAGTTGCTTC
>LVTN01000541.1:0-45622 GCA_001649415.1 Musa itinerans | reverse complement strand
GGTGTAGCCTCTTCCCGGCGCTGCGGCGGAGCTTCCTCCCGACCCGACCTCCCGACCCGAACCACCGTGCTCGGCCGCCGGGAGACCCCGAGGGACGCCTCCCGAGATCCCCGACATCCGGACCCCCGAACCGAGCCGCGTCGGCCCCGAAGCAACTGTTCTAGCCGTGGCCTCGGGGCCGACGCGGCTCGGTTCGGGGGTCCGGATGTCGGGGATCTCGGGCGGCGTCCCTCGGGGTCTCCCGGCGGCCGAGCACGGTGGTTCGGGTCGGGAGGTCGGGTCGGGAGGAAGCTCCGCCGCAGCGCCGGGAAGAGGCTACACCATCTCGGACCTGCACACAGGTCGGGTCGGAGGCTCGGCCCGACCCCTCCGACGATCAAGTTAGCGAAGTGGAGGGGGTTTATGAGGAGGGAATGCCTCCATACAAGTGTTGTCTCCCCCTCCCCCGTTCGTATAGAACTCTAGGGTATTTATAGATGAGTTTGATGTTACCTGATGTGGCTGCCTGCAGGAGGCAGGACCGTACCTTGATGGCGTCTGACATTGCCACTGGGGTTGCGTGGAGAACCGGCTGCCGCAGGATATGGGCGAGCCTCGGTTGGCGTTAATGCTTATTTTCTCGGGCAGCGTGTCGTCCAAACGTGGCTGACGTCATGGTGTGTCACATCGCCATTTTTACCCTTATCAGGGGTCTATCTGCACATCGGAAGCATTTGATTGTTCCTGATGGAACAATCTTTTTTACAAATGCGAGGTGTTATTCCATATCATAGTCTAACCATCATTGGAATTGAGTGGTAGCTCCACCTGTCATAATAGAGAAAACATGTCCATTTTCCAAGCATGGAGAACTGCCCATTGCCATGTCTAATGATCCGCTTGTATCTTTTAGGAATTGCCTATCAATGTTGGCTATTCTATTCATTAATAGGGTGACAAATTGTCCATATGCACATGTATCAGTTTGTCTTAGAGACATCATTCATCAACATCACTTTGCATGCTTGTGCAGAAAACTTGTATATCAAAAAAATATGATGTCAATGGTACACGAAAATATGATGTCAATGAATATATTACGAAAGAGATAGTTGTCACTATGAATATGAATTAAATAGGTAACAACATGCAGGAGTTTTATCACGTCACCAGCTTGGGAAAACTCTTTACTTCATAAGGAATTTAAAGACAACAAGGTCATTCATATTGGATTCAGTATAAAAAAGTTATGATCAGTCCAATCCCTGGAAATTACAATTAAGTCCTCAAATATTACAAATCATTTCTCAAATATTACATATCAGTCCTCTGACAGATCTGGTTGCTTATAATATTTTACTGTTTTAAGTATATTTTGTTTCTTGTTCTTTCACTCTTTATCTTGTTTCTCTTTCCTTTCCTTCTCTCAAGTTCTTATTTTTTCCTATTTTCATCTCCTTTTTCTTAGTCTCTCACTTTCCTTCTTCCCTCTTGGTGTGCCTACGAATTTTTTTCTCCTCGCTCTCTTATCTCTCCTGCTTTCTTTTTCTTTTAATTTTCTCTTCTCTTCTTTTATTTTCTCTTTAAATCTGCCCTCTTGCTATGGCCTAATGCAGCAATTCTGCAGGCTGTAATGCCTGTGCCTGTGGCTAGGTAGCTTATTTCTGTTCAATTCTTTAGTCCAACTAAAGGCTCCCTTTCTACTATTCACAGATAGAATTTATGAATTCGTACATGAAAGCTCAATTTAAGCAAATGTCTTATAATGCTGAACCTTCTGTCTCATGGTTTGCTGATAATAGCTTTAGATTAGCTATTGGAGTTGAACTTACTAGTAAATTATGCTTTTCCATTACATCTTGACAAAATATGAAGTCTTTTCTTTTCATCTTTCAGATTTCCCATTTGTTTTTTAGTATCAAATTCAGTTTCTGGTGGAAGTGCAGGATTGCTTCAGTAGGTTGCACGAGAGAAGCAAAGAAAGTTCCAAAACAATGAAGCAGCTTGCAAAACTTTTCCCTAATAAGATTATTATCCAGCCACCTCAGGTATATTGCTTTGAAAAGATATTGAATGCTAATTTTTAAGAGTGATTCTTTTTTTTATTAGAGAGATCAATCATATGCAAGAATTTCAGGATGAAGGGCAAGTTGCAGAATGGAAAAGGAAGTTTGATAGTGATGTTGAAACGCTTAAAGCTAAATCCAATGCTATAAACATTCGTTCTGTAAGTTCATGATTTTTTGGCACGATCAATCAGAGTTTCTGCAGAACATTTTTGTTCTTATGATTATCTTCTTTTGCTGTAAGTCTTGATGTATCTAAGTTATCCTATTTGCGTACTCTAAAAGTTGTTGGCATATCCAACATCTGTGTAATGTGAGAAGATGTGGTATTCCTGTAACTGTTTCTTTCCCCCACTTCTTGCTGGAGAGTAGACTGAAGGCTGAGCCTGTGAGTTCCCTTCTGCTTATTCTCCATGTTCTTTCTCCTTGACCTTTATCTCTTTTCTTCCTTTTCCTTGCAATTGTTTCCACTTGAAAAGGAGATGGTTTTGAGACCTCAAGGGCCTAAACCTTTTTTTCCTTTCAAAATTTTGCTCTGGCCATAAAACGTGTTGGGCTAACCTGACAAACAAATTCCGTAGCTAATTTGGTTTGATTCAATTTATATACCTTAGCAAGAGGCATTGGACTGCACTCAGTAGCATTTAACTCCATGGTCTAACCATAGAGACATTGCATATTGAAACCTTAAATATGGATTGGTACCTCTTGCTACTTTTTCCTTAATTCGTTTAGTTGAAAGGGGGCTAAATGTAATGGACATAAATGCCCTCCATTTTACCTATCTATCTTCAATTAAGTAAACTTCGGTTTCTTTCTGCATTATCATAATCTTCTCCCAAATGCCTAATCTCCTTTCGTTATATTCATCTCCATCTTTATTTACAATATAATCTTAAGTTAAGCCTCCATCTGCTGGTCCATTTCTATATCTCAACTCCATGCCTTGACTCCAATATTAGCTATCATTGCAAATATATTGTATGGGAGGGTCTCCAAGAGGACATATACAACACTTCCTATGGCAACTTATTCATTAGATTTGGCATTCTAGAATGCATAGAGAGTTACTTTTATTATCTTTGAAAATTAAATATTTTAAATTGGTAGTTCTCATTTGATCTTGGCTTATGTACTTAACAAAATTTTACACATCCATCAGTTATGAATGCTGTAAATAGGTTGTGCATTGGTGCATTTGCATAAACATCAGTACAGGACAATGTGAACATTTGTCAGAATAATAGGAAATTGATAACACTATTAGTTCTTATTTTAGCACTTGGTATATACAAAAAGAACTTATTTATATGGTTAAATTTGATGTTTGTAGAGTGCAAATATGTAATTTGATTTTTTTCATTAGGGTTTATATGAAAAATCCAAAATGTATTTTTAGAGAGAGTCAAAAGATTTACATATTTGTCATAGAGGGAGTAGGACCTAAACACCTTGACCTGCTGGGGTAAGACCAAATACATTTGACCTTGGGCCCTTGGTGGTAACCTCATACACCAAGTTGTCCTGATGCATTTTATTTTACTTCCGTCTATCATATGGTATTCTTAGCCTTTCATTAAAAAAAAAGGGTTCTTGAATGTTTATGTAAGAATTAAAGAATTGGGCCTTAGTTTTCTGTGTTTTGGGTGTTTTGGTTGTCAGGGTTTGGGGGTGAGGTTTTTAAGATCACAAGTATGATATGTTACATCAAAATTCAAAAGTCAAGAATTTTGTTTTCCAAGCACCTTATCTTTTATATACTTTTGATTTGGACTTCAAAATTCTGAACTAACCTTACTTTGTTGTGAAACTGTGCACTCACATTTCTTCTATATGTTTCCTTTATGTTAGTATATGTTTTGTTTGCTCTGTGGGATTTGTATCAATAATTGTATTTTATATGTTTTCTTGATATTTCTACAATGTTTCAGTTCCTAAATCGCATTGGATTTGAGTGCAACAATCTTGAAAAGATATGCATAAAGGATCAAACACTTTCAAGTGAAAGTGAGTGATATCTTTTATTACAGGTTCCTCCATCAATTTTCATTTCCTTTAGATCATGTTTAATCTGGTAACCATTCCAGGTGTGGATAAAGTAATTGGTTTTGCTCTTAGTCACCACCTTAAGAACAACACATCTGAAGCATCTGGAGAGAAAACTAAACTCATTCTTTCAAGTGAAAGGTTATCTTTTTGTTGTTGTTGAATTGTTGATAATTTCCACTAGTTATCTATGATCCATTATAACAATTGTTGGTACCCTTCAGCATCACGCACGGTCTGCAAATGCTGCAAAACTTCCAAAGTGATTCCAAGAGTACAAAAAAATCACTGAAGGTGAGATGGGTAGCTACCCTCTTTTTTGATATGTACTAAGATATTGTTTGTTTGTTTACCTTCTGTTCATACAATTTTGTTGAGCTAAATACCTATTTGTTAATTTGTGCTCGAATATTGTCTTCTTATATGATTTTTTTGTTCAGCATTTAATTCAAAACATTCTTTTCAAGATAAGATGAAAGGATTTGACTTGTCCTCTTTAAGTTCCCCCCTTCCCTTTTTTTTCAGGATGTGGCTACTGAGAATGAATTTGAGAAACGGCTTATATCTGACGTCATTCCTCCTGATGATATTGGAGTCACATTTGATGATATAGGAGCCTTAGAAAATGTTAAGGACACATTGAAGGAGTTGGTGATGCTTCCATTGCAAAGGCCAGAGTTGTTCTGTAAAGGACAATTGACAAAGGTATATCAAATTTTCTTTTAAGTAATTTTAGAAATCTCAATTTTCAGATGCAGTTTATTCGTTTGTTCTGTAAGGCACACGTACTTTTAGCTTGGTTTCATATATGTTATGCTTCCTTTGGAATCTTGCTTAAACTTTTTCTGATGTTGACTGCTAGTAAACCTTATATCCTGACTGTCAATTGATAATCTCATTGATTCTTAACTCATTTCTGGATAATCACAGAGTCTAGTTATTTAACATGTTTCGAATTTTATAACTTTCTACTTCCATAGCAAGCAAACTATGCTTTAGCCTGTGCCAGCATACGCTAAGGCTCTGCATGCAACTGCTGCAAGCTACAATGAAAAGCAGCATGCATTGTACAAAAGATATGAACCATTTTGCAATTTCTACATTCATGTCATGAGATAGAGTGCTGCTATATGCATATATCAAGGGAGCATCATTATTTAGTATTTTATCTTTTAGAAATTCAAATAATTCTCATGAAAAAATTGTGTAATCTCTAGCATTTGAGCATGAGTATTAGTTTGTTTTGTTAATAATTTTGATGTTTTCTTTTTTAATAATTATCCTAAGCTCTGTATTCCTTTAGACATTACATGAAAGTTCAATAACAACAACAATATGGTTGTAAGTCTCAACTATTTGGGGTCAACTACATGGATTTTTTGTCACCATTGAGATATGAAAAAAGTCATATGCTTAGAGCTTAGTTAAGTTCAGAGTACTTAAAGCTTTATTTATAGTTTTCATTAAAGTCTTTTTAGGTCTTCCTCTATCTCTCCTCGTACCACTAACATTAATCATTTCATCTCTTCTGACTACCACATCTGGAGGTCTTTTAAGTATATGCCCATATCATCTTAGGCAATTTTCTCTTATCTTATCCTCTGTTGAACCAATACCTAATCATTCACGAATAAAAATATTTCTTTTCCTATCTTTTCCAGTAACTCCACACATCCATCTCAACATTCTCATCTCGACAACACAAACTTCTTGTATATATTGTTTTTTAACTGCCCAACACTCAGATCCATAAAGTATTGTTGGTCTCACAACTCTCTTATAAATTTTTTCTTTTAATCTTAAAGGTATCCGATGATAACACAAGACTCTTAATGCTCCTCGCCATTTTAACCATCCACATCACATGAAAGTTATTATCCTAAAATACTAGTATAATTCTGCTCCTTAGATTGAAGCTTAACTAATAGAGCTATCAAACTAGTGGTCTCCAATGCACAAATCACTAATTTAAACCAGATACGAAATAGAAGAAAGTTCAATATCCGATTTAAACACAATCTACCTCCTTTCCCAACACTAGGTTGCACTTAGCCTTATTTTTCTGAACTTGCATCCTGCTGGCTTAAAGTTTTGAGTTCTTCTTTAAGATCTTTTACTATGTTCCTGATTCAACCTTTGCTTTTTCCAATGTCAAAATTTATTCAAAGTTATTTATCTTTTTTGGAGACCAAATCTGGAATCAAGGAATACAATTTTTCTTGATTTGGTTACGAATGTATGGAATTCACAGGTCCAGAACCAATATTCAGAGTTCAGGCTACCTAATTTTGGGTTGTTCATGTGCGATACAGGGCTTACCACCCAGTAAACCTTGTGAACCAAGCTTGCCACCCGATTCAGGCTTGATAATGGGTCTGGTTACCGGGCCTCGGTCGGGTGGTAAGCACAACCCTTTTTTATATTTTAATCCTAAAAATAAAAAAAATACTTTAAAACACAACCGGTTACATTTTCCAATTCGAAATTGTCATAACAAAACCAGTTGCATAATTTACTAAGAAAATTATTTCATCCTCTCTAGTCTACTTCGGTTTGAGGTTTGTTGATGATTTGACAGCCTCACAATGGTTTGCATTTCTGTCAAGAATGTTTCTATTGGTCTTTGATTTATTTGGGATGCTGATTCTTGTAGCTTGTGTTAATGTCTAGAAACTTATATGTATTTGTTTTCTTGATCTTTTTGTGAACTTGTCATAGCCATGTAAAGGGATACTGCTCTTTGGTCCTCCTGGTACGGGGAAAACAATGCTTGCTAAAGCTGTTGCTACAGAAGCTGGTGCAAACTTCATCAATGTATCAATGTCAAGCATTAGTTCGAAGGTAAAACTTTATTTTATAACTAACTGATCAGTGACAGCTTTTTGTTTCTGACTTCTAAGCATATCTAAATTTCTCTTTAAAACAGTGGTTTGGCGAGGGGGAGAAGTATGTAAAAGCAGTCTTTTCACTAGCAAGTAAAATTGCTCCTAGTGTTGTTTTCGTGGACGAGGTCAGCTGACTTAACTGTTACATCTGAAATTGATGAATGATATTCTAATATTTTTTTGCTCAGAATTTTAAGTACCAATCTGATTGGTGCATACCAATTGGTATTTACCTGTATGACCAAGGAGCAATTGGTATAGGACCTTATATCTTGGTACCGGTTATTTTTCATTTTAAATTTTTTTTCAGTAGTATTGGACTGTACATCTCGGTAAATAGTTTGGAATAATGGTACTGTACTCATCTGTCAATGTGTCAAAAACAATATTGGACTGAGATTTTAAACCTTAGTCTTCTAGTTGTGCAGTATTAAGGAACAGGATTCAAATTTTCTTAATCTTTTGTTTAGTATTTTTCTTGTGTGCTTATAGGTTGACAGCATGTTGGGGAGGCGTGAAAATCCTGGAGAACATGAAGCCATGCGGAAAATGAAGAATGAATTTATGGTCAACTGGGATGGTTTACGCACTAAAGATAAAGAACGTGTATTGGTACTAGCTGCAACCAATAGGCCTTTTGACCTTGATGAGGCTGTGATAAGGAGGCTTCCACGAAGGTAGACATCAGTATATTATTTTCAGTGTTCAACAAAGATTTGTCTTCACCTAATCATAAATTTATTTTCTTTTGACAGATTAATGGTGAACTTGCCAGACGCTGCCAATAGAGAGAAGATACTTAAAGTAATATTAACCAAGGAAGATTTGGCACCAGATGTTGATACTGAAATTCTAGCAAATATGACTGATGGGTATTCAGGAAGTGATATGAAGGTCTGTATCCTCTTATATCATGTTATTTGGACCATTTTTCTTCATAATTTTTAGGGCTACAAGTAAATGAGATATTTTATCCTTGCAATCAACCTCAGAATCTTTGTGTTGCTGCTGCACATTGCCCCATTAGAGAAATCCTGGAAAAGGAGAGGAAGGTTGGTGCTTTCCTTGATGCCAAACTTAACATTGTCTTTTTGCTTATGATTCTTGAAGCTGACTTGTCAGTGTATGATAGTCATCATGCTTCATGAAACAAGTTTCTGTTTTTAACTAGTTACATCATCTTCCTATAGTTACATCATCTTCCTGTTTTTAACTAGTTACATCATCTTCCTATAGTAAAGAGATAGTAGTATTAGTCTTTAGACCATGAGTGCTTATTTGTGTATGCTGTTGATTATTTGGTGTAAGAAAGACCCTGACCTTACTGTTAATTTGGGCTTGATTATAGTAAATTGTACAGTTTTAATATTCCAAGAAGGCTTTTTGCAGGACAAAGAGCACTCACATGGATTTTAAGTGCTTTTGTCATACCAACTGTTGTTGTTTGAGATGATTTTCCACAGCTTTTGTTGACTTATTTCATTTCTTACAGATAATGGGTGAAATCTCACTTTTCATTAAAAGGAAATCTTTCAGTTATCATGTCTTTCTGAAGGTTTAAATAAATAATTCTTGTTTATAATCCAACGTGTCAGTGGTCATAATGAGCTTCACAGTGAAATCCAAGTTTAACAATGATGTAACACCATGTTTCACAGTGAAATGAACTTGAAAAGAAGAATGCACCATTTGCTTGACCTGGTTGCATTACAGGGCCAACTTTTGTCATGTAACACGCAGACAAATGGATGGATAATAATTAGCATCACCAAGGTTTGTTGCAAAAGAAATTTGAGTGCATCCTATCTCTTATCCTAGTTGCTTTGTGAAATGAAGGTTGCTGTGTCAATTATACTTGTATTTCATTCTGTAAACTAATTCCTTCTAAATTCATCTGTAAACTAATCCATACGATGCCCTTGGCTGTCCACTTCTCTACAGTTCGTAAGCCATTATGCAGGCCTAAGGGGCCCATACAGAGCACTAACACTGGCTTCTCTCACCTTATAACACTTGGGGCCTGTTTGTTCCATCGAAACTGAAGCACTGAATTTAACTTTTGGTGGAAGTCGCATTAGTTCTCATGTTTGTTTCACCTAAGTGAACTGTAATTTGGAAATGGAGTCTCAGGTCTTAAATTCCATGTAGGCTACAGTAGATAAACTTCCGTAGTCATTTATGGAAAAGTGAGAAAGAAGATCAGTTATTTGATTTGACTCCAGGTAACTCCAACTCGGTGACTATGAAATGGAAATCGATATGGGAAACTCTACATTGGTGCTGGTTTTCACATTCAGTGAAATTAGGAGGCCCTTAATCTTAGTCAATTGTCTCCAATTCCTGCTTAACCAACCATCTAACATCCTAGAATCCATCAATAGCCCAGTATCATGTGTAGCTATGAAGCTCATCCTTTTTTTTTGTCATTCAAACTCCACTATAATCTTCCACAGTTCCACCAACTTGCCACGTTCGTATATGTTCTACACTGTTCCTATATCCTAGTGTTGGAAACCTACTTGTAGGCAAAGAAAAAGCTGTCAATTTATTTCATCAAGACCATGTAATAAGTACAAAAGAGAAATAGAAGGTAGAAGAAAAAGGTTGAAAAGATGCTGTGATTGATCTTCTCATGAATACTATCACTGGTTATGTAGAGACATCATTGAATAACCAGTTAAGTTCTTTATATCGGTCTCTTCACACTCAAAAACTCTTTCAGTTTTGTAAAAATTTTGGTATTATCTTTGATCAAAATAACTGGGTTGCTATCTATTCTCTCTAACATTCATGCTCCTTCCTTTCCAAGGTGCCCTACAAATATAGTAATGATTCCATCTCAGCCACCTCTTTTTCTTTTAGATGGGTTCTTGCTCGATTTTTTTCAAAAGTGGAGGCAGGGAGGTCCTAAGAGTTTGAGAAAGGAAGAGATCAAACTCGAAACAGACATTGGATATTTAAAATATGCTCAAAACCAACAAGATTCAATATCAATGCCTGCTTTAGTATGAACTTCCTGTTAGTTGCTTAGCCCGTGATACTTTTGTTTTCTGGCAACATCAACATCGGCAGCATTTTGGTGGTGATTTATGGAGTTTTAATTTAATTGTTTTCATTGTTCTTGTCTGAAGTCAGCTTTTACCCAACATATTTAATTGTTGCATTGCATTCAGTAAGAGACTAGTTCATGTCGTATGCTGCCATTTAGTCTTAGGTGCATCTAACATATCTGTTAACTAGTGCTGTGTTACTCCTTGTAATATAGGGTATTGTTTCGTCAATTATGCCCAAGACTTGTGCGTGGGAGCATTTGAGCTTCTAGCTATGGCTCATGCTATCTAGCACTTGTTCTATTTTCAGAGAATTTGAGCTGTTTTTCTAGTATTGTCTTCTGTTGCCTCAGCTAGTCTGCGCCTTTGAGATAAGCATAACCCTTGCATTTTCTCTATTGCCAAATGAAATTTAAGAGAGTTTCTCCATTGAATGAGTTTAAGACAAACTTTATCTCTGATGGTTTCCTTGTATAAATTCAAGTTTTTGGACAAAGTACCTATTTTATCTTGTTTGGCTTTGCTAGTAATTTGCATCGACTCGGAGCATTGACATCAGAATGATAACAATGCATAAATTTGTCAAATTCTTCAAGGAATATTTTAGACACCACATGTGTGGTGATGGTCACATTTTTCTTCTTTCTATGAGCTTCTGCTTTTGTTTTGACTTTTGATCGATGCTGCAGCAATTCCACTTAGTGCCTCCAAGCATCTGCTTCTCGTGAATTTACTTCCTTTATATCTGCAGGAGAGAGAGAAAGCATTAGCAGAGGACGGCCCTTTACCACTCTTGCATGGTAGTAACGACATCCGTCCTATAAACATGGATGACTTTAAATATGCACATGAACAGGTAAACTCATTGTAGTTATCCATTTTGATTTATTACAGTTGTGTCATGCTACAGTCGAATTCTATCACAGGCACCTCTAATTTTTCACAGCTGTGCTGCAGTCCTCTTCGATCAGTGGCACCTCTAATTCTGACACACTTCTAGCATCTTTACCTCATATCTTTTCCGGTTTTATATTATCTGAAAATCCAATATTTTTCTAGCATTTTCAGGTTCTATGTACCTGTGTTTGTCTAAGCCATTCCTTTTTATCAGATTGTAAAAGCCACTTGGTCTCTTAGACACATCCTCTCTTGCTTTTATGGTAGTAATTAACCTATGTATGACCTTAGGTGTTCTAGATTTTTCTCCCTGGGAACAGTGTCTCATCTTGAAACAGACATATAATGCAACATAACTGTATATATATGTATATGGTTGGCTTTTTTTGTGTTGGGAATACCTATTGACCATCTTGGTGTGAATATAGGTTTGCGCTAGTGTTTCATCTGAATCCTCAAGTATGAGTGAGCTTCTTCAGTGGAATGAGCTGTATGGGGAAGGTGGTTCTAGGAAGAAAAAGGCGCTCAGCTATTTCATGTAGCAGATATCTATCTTGTACAGCTCCTTTTTAAAGCTCTTCCGCAGAAAATCTGAGGATTGGCGATCATTACTGGCGGCACTTCTTTTCAGGTTCTTATGTAACATATGCATGCCGAGTCATATTTAATGTTAAATTATGTTCGAATTTAGTTTAATTTTAGATGGAGCAACCTACTTAATGGAATCTATTTCCATGGGTACTCGATACAATCCCTTGAAAAGTGGATAAACTTTTGGTACAAGGAATTCTCTTTCTAATTTATTCTCTTGTTATTCAACTGTTTGATCTTACAATTTGCTGGGTTATGATTAGGCTTCATCTGCCCAGAGACTGTTTTCCTATCCTTGACACTTCTCTGTAGGTCTTCGAGGGTTCTTACCTTTTATGCACATGTTCTTTTATGTGTTTACATTGCCCAAAATACTGCAACTATAGAACAATGTTGTGTTTTCTTTTCTTTTAGGCTCTTTTCAGAGACCATCTTATCCAAGATTGTCTTTGCAGCATTCTGCAATCTTTCTGTGGACGTCTCATGAAACATGAGAAATTCCATGGATGTCAAAGATGGCATTCAATGAAACAAACAGCACCATCCACAGCAGTTTAAAGGATGTTTCTTCAGTTACAGTATGGCACTGTCCTTTATTAAGATATGTTGCGTTTACTGAGACTTGAGTAGACAGACAGTACTGAGTTCTACAAGTGGGGAAAAAGGTTTATGACTTACCATGGTTGCTTATTTTTGAAAGTTATAAAGTAGTATAATCTTAAATATGCTATAACTATATTGTAACAATTTGTTGTAGTGAATCATTGTTGTTTTAGCTTGTCATAACTTTTTTTTTTCTTTTATGGTGAAAAGGGTTGTTATGAGTTATAATTGATGATTATATTTGTTTGATTTGCATATGACTATGGAAAATTGAACACAAAGCACTGGTAAGGAAAATGTTAACACTGAACACCAGAATGTCATATTTTATAAAACTGTCCAAATAATATTTTAGTATTTATGATTTGTCATGGTTGCTTACTTATGGACAGAGTATACTCCTAAATATGCTATAAATTGTAGTGAACAATTCTTGATTGAGCTCGTCACAACTTTTTTGTTAAAAGAGCTTATTATTTAAGTTTAAATTGATTATTTGTTCTCTGTTTTGCATATGATTTAACAGAAGGTGATGTTTTGGAAAATATCAATACTGACCAGCAGAATATCATATATTATGAAACTGATTAAATAAATTGGAAGTACTTTTAATAGATGGGCTCCTTTGTTAGAGCATATCTATGGTATTAGATTTTAATTTCTGCCATTTATCTTTCTTACTCAATCTAATATATTCTAACTTAAGTTGTTACCTGTTTCTAATGGGACATTTTAGTCGGTGTAATTGTCGGTTAATTCATAAGTTCATGTGGCCACTGAAAATATTTTATCTGCACTTCTTAAATATATTCTTGTCCATCAAAATTCTCTGTCATTTGTTAAAGTATGTGTAGGTTCATTGCTCATTTCTTAGAAACAATTCTATGTGCAAAATTAAGATAGAATTTAATTGTATTAAACTATAAGATTGAGATAGATATAGGAAGCAACCATATATGATAGAGGACTTATTAAAAGCTTCAAGTTGGAGTTATAATTGGAACAAGAAGAGGTCAATAAATTTAAATTGAATGGTTAGATGAGAGAGAGTGTCACAGGTCAAAAAGTTTAGGTTAGTGGTAGTATATTTGTGAAGTTCTTATATGCCAATCGAAGACTTTACTCGATTTCTATTGTCAATGATGGATTTTTCATTGGTACATATGAGATGTTAATTCTGTCATTATGTGTAAGCCTCAATTATACTATAGATAGTCCTTTTCTTCGCGGATATCTTCTCATATGCAATATTAGGTCGTCGATTCTGATATCATTTGTCACAACAATTCTGTCCAAATCTTTGTAGATTTGGATCAACCAAAAGCATTTAATAAAGATTCTTTCTCCAAATCTTTGCCTTGACCTTCATGCCATCTTTGAGTATGAGCAACTTCATATGCAAATCTACACTTAGAAAAGGTGTGGTCACAATAGTCTGTCCCTACTTGACAAAGAGGGCAAAGACTGTGAATACCTTTGAAAAGCCATTCAGTGGAGAGTAGTCTGTTTCATAATAGTTTTCATAGAGAGACTCTTCAACTTAGACTGAGCTTTTATGAAGTATTTATTTCCTTTTTCTTTTCTTGTTTACTTGTAGGGTTAAAGATTGTGTACATGGATTCTCCTGATGTGAATTGATTACCTCGAGCCAGTATTTGGCTATGTGATCTGAACCCTCCAATGGCATAAATCAGAGAAATGATAGAAGAAAACTGCTATTTAACGTTCATACAATTAAATCTTCTTACTCACATATCCGACAGCCCATGGAACCTAAACCTTCTCCTACTCACCATTCTGCCATCCTCACATGGATTCGCTGCAGCTCAATCGTTTTCATGGTGTTTCAATTGGTCAAAAGGCTTATCATTCACTCTCATCGAGTGGTCACCGGCAAGCTTGACGTCGATGTTTAAGCTGTCTTCTTCATGGCAGCTTCAACCCGATCCCTCACGTCAGGATGAGAACCGGATGCCCACTCGTGTCGCCTAAAGGAGATTGGTGTCTTTCACTCTACAGTGCTCTTGACTTCCTGCACTGCGCTGGCCTCTCTCTCTCTCATTCTCACTCTCTCTGGAGATGGTGAAGAAAGCTTTTGTATAAATAATCAAAAAATAAAACGAAATTTAGCATACCATCGAGGTCTGGCTATGGTCAACGGCTGTCGGCTATGGTCGTAGGCCAAGCAGGTGCGTTCCGATAGGGGTGGCGGGCGGGCCCCACCTAATCACCCCTCGGCACGAATGTTGGCATTGTCACTGACGGCTGTGATCTGGCCCACCTTCTTTTCTTTTCAGATTTCGTTATCCTTCCCCGTCTGCCACGGCCCGTGATGCTGCTTCAGCCGTCAGATCTCATGTGTCCCGCCGGGGCCCGTCGACAGTCCCGGGATAACTCTCCCGATTAGGGTATTCTTCACGGCAGGATGTTCTATCCTACGGTGAGCCGCTTATGTGGCGACGTGTGGGAGGCGATAAGACTTCCACCGCGTACTCCGGCTCGGTAACTCGGCCGCCCGCTACTCCTCCCGCACCGCCTTGCACACCCACCATGTATATATAACGCCTGCCGCGTCTTCATCGTTAAAGAACGGTTCGTCTTCTTTCGTACCCGCGGCGCAGGTTAGCGGGCGGATGGAGGTGATGAGGCACGCCTCCACTTTCCTACGGCCGCCTCCGCTTACCCCGGCGGCCGACGGGCCCCCGCTAACGTACGCGCTCGTCGTGCTGAACCAGCGTCTCCCTTGGTTCGCGCCCGTCCTGTGGAGCCACGGTGAGCGCATCTTCGTCCCTCCCTCTATCTCCCCCAAGTCGTCTCTCTAGGGCTTAAGTCGAGTTCCTGTGGAGGCTGATGCGGCTGGGTATTCGGATTTCCTTTTCTGTGGAAGCAGCAACGTTGCGGGTCTTTGCCGATGGAGGGGCAAATCGGGTGTATGACGGGATGCCGAGGCTCTTCCCTGAGCAAGATCCGCTTGAAGTTCGGCGCAGGTTTTTTTTTTTGTTTTCTTGTTTGGGTTAATCTTTGAGCTTTTCAATCTTCATCACATGAACTAATTTGCTTTGTAGATATTGAAACTCAATTTGAATTCATTGCTTACTTGTATTTCGTTTTGAAATTTAGGCATGCTGTGGTTTTAGGAATATATTTGCATTTTTTGTGTCGTAATTGGTTATTTTCCTTTCTGAGAACGATCGTGAAGGACTAAGTCACGCACTATTGGAATGTTCTGCTTAGTTAATATGTATAAGAGATTTATTATCTTGTAAATTATAAATGACCTTTTGCAAGATTTTTTCGTGAACCTGCAAGTATTTTACACTCATATAGATTGCATCGCAGTAGCTAAAAGGGTGCATTCAAGAAAAAAAAAATTGTGTTAGGGTTGATAAGTATTCTAGGAGTCCTATTTGTGTTCTAACCACTTTGGAGAAGTTCTACTTAAATTCAAACTTTTTGGCGGATTAGGATTTAGATTAGGAATTCATGTAGAAAGAGTCTTTAAAGAATTAGGATTTGTTTCTATAAACGTGAGTCTCAAGGTTTTAATGAGAGGAAGAAGCAAGACAGTTTGGGTGCTCCTTAGGATGTTCTTGAGAGGGTTGAGAGAAAAGTTCTCTGGGTTTATGTAAGAGGGTATAGAAGGGGTTTTGGGCTTGGGTTTGGGTTAACTCAAGGGAGAGTGATTCTTTGTATTGGTTTTTCTCTTATAGTGAAGAATTTGATTTTTTTTCATTGACGTAGGTAGGGAGTTGCCCAACTATGTTAAGTTATTTTTGTTGGATTTACTATAGAAAAAGTTGATGAAAGAAATAATTTCATCCTACGACAGAGAAGGGTGAAGGATATTCTTGTTCAGCAAGGCCTAACAAAAATGTTGAAGGGACAAGCAGGAAAACTAGAAAAGATGAGTGACGAAGATTGGGTAGAGTTTGAGGCAAAGTGTGTAAGTAATGTTCGTCTTTGCATCGCTTTATTAATAATGTTATTGATCAAGGTCCGCAAAACCGTACCGTATCGGAGTTTCGACCTGGCTCGGTACGGTACGGTATGGGTGTACCGAGCACTGTAGCAGTGCTACAGTGCACTGCTATACTGTAGCAGTGCTACAGCGTACTGATATACTGTAGCAGTGCACTGTTTGACTGTTGCCGTACACTGTTTGCACTGCTGCAGTGCTACAGTGCTACAGTGCACTGTTTGCACTGTACCGGTCGTATCGCCCGGTACGGGCGGTACACATTGAAATTGCATACCTTGTTATTGATGATGATTCTGTCGCGACGGTTATTTAAGATAAGTTAGAAAATCTTTATCAGGCTAAAAGCTTAAGTAACAAGTTATACCTGAAGTGAAAGTTATATAAGTTGCAAATGGAGAAAGACGAAGACCTAGTAGAGTATCATAATATATTCAAAGGAATATTGAATTAACTGAAGAAAGTTGATGTGAATATTAATGAAGAAGACAAGGCGTTATTACTTTTTATATCGTTTGTCGACTCCTATGACAATTTTTTGGAGATGATACTGTGTGGGAAGGATACAATAACTTTGGAATAAGTTGATGAAGCTTTAGTGTCTCGTGCTATGAGGACAAATGATAAATTTAAAATTATGGATGGTGAGACATTAGCTACTCAGGGTGGAGGTCGATAAGGAAGATTTTCTAATAGGGATAGATTTCAACATGGTCGGACGAGATTAAGAGTCAAGTCTTTGGATGATATTCGATCCTATAGATACGAATATGAACATATCAAGCAAAATTGTTGGGGGAAAAGAAATAGAAAGAAAAGGTCAATGAGTGCTCTTTTGTGATGGATGATGATGGAGATATTCTCGCAAGCTTCAAAGGTAATATTCTATCTTTACAGAAGAGTTGGTTTTTAGATTTTGCCTATGTTACTCATGTTTGCACTCAAAAAGATTATTTTGATTCACTAAATGACAAATTGGCTAGTAAGTTGAGTTTGGATTGCATAGTTTGGAGGATATGGTGTATGTTTCAAAGATGTGGAAGAATCTAATTTTTTGAAGTCGTGTAGATGTCAGAGTTATGGCTACAAGGTTGGAAGTGAAGTTTTAAAAGTTATTTGGATTGCATGGTCCTGACGAGAGGAAGATTATATCAAGGGTTATATCACCTAGAAAGAAGTACGGTAAAGATCTCAAAGGGTTGGAAACAGGTTGCACGTGTAGGGATGATATATACCTACAACAGCAAGCTTCATTTGCGGTGCAGAAAATGAATAGTGATATTTATGATTTCCACGATGCAGACAATTGTGAGGGAAAAAAATCTTGCTTGGTGGTGAAATAGTGAGATTTCTCTTTTTGGAATCAAGTAGCGCCATTGATTTGATTCTAGCTATATAGGATGCATTGGCAAGTTTACTGGAATCAAGTACTGTGCCATAAACTGATTCAGTTTGTATAGTTGTGGTGAATTCTTTAAGCCAATAATTCAGTTTGTAATTAGGTACTGTGTCATAAACTGATTCAGTTGTATAACTGTGGTAAATTCTTCAAGTCAATAGTTCAATCTTTGCAGGAGGCACAAAATGAGAAAATACTCACTAAGGTGGAGATTGTTAGGGTTGATAAGTGTTTTTTTTAGTTGTTCTAATTATGTGTTAACTACTTAGGAAGAGTACTAATTAAATTCAAAATCCTTGGTGCATTAAGAATAGGATTTAGATTAGGGATTCAAGTAGGAAGTTTTTAGAGAATTAGAACTTTCTATAAATTCACAATGAGTTTCAAGGTTTGAAAGGGGGAGGCAAGATACTTTGGGTGGTCCTTAGGGTATTCTCTGGTAGATCTATAGAGAGTTGAGAGAAGAGTTCTTTGGGTTTATGTGCGAGGGTATACAAGGGGTTTCGGGCTTGGGTTTGGGTTAACTCAAGGAAGAGTGACTCCTTGTATTATTATTATTTTCATATAGTGAATAATTTGGTTTTCTCCATGGGTGTAGGTAGGGAGTTGCTGAATCACATTGAATCTTGGATCGATGTTCTGGTATATTCTTGATTGTTGATTTCTGCAATTTCTTTTGTTTTGGAAGTCTTCTCTCCCTCCTAACATATTGTTTTAAAAGTCACAAACACATTTGATTTCTATTTGATAACCTAATAATGTAAACTAAAGATGAATTGTGTATACAAAAATGATAAGGAATTTGAGTAATCCAAATGTTCAAGTGGTAACATATGTTGAAGATTATGTTCAAGTGATGCATGTCCTGCTTTAATGAAAATCTTACTTTGTGACTATCCATAGTTTGGTAGTTAAAATTAAATTATCATTCATGTGTACCACTGTTACGAATAATTTGATGCAAAATTCTATCAATTTACTAGCTGAAGAGGCTGGCGTTTTCCCTCTAGGCTGACATATATGGTCTGCAAGTCCAAAAGGATTAGGCATTTAGGCAGTGTAAACAACTAATTACCTGGATAGACTGCTAAGCAGCTAGATTGCTGCATGCGACAAGTATGCTACAGAGTTGAGAATAATGGATACACAGGTCGGATTGGAGGCCCAAATATCTTAACTCACTGGAAACTACTGCCCTGTTGTTCTGTAGGAAAAGCAATTTTGTTTCTTCCCATTAATACCAAAAAAAATCTCATTTTATGTACACTGTTTTATGTCTCTGTATCTTGCTAATTTTACATGGAAGAAATTGTTAACAGTTACTGAATTCATCTTTTCTTCTTTTTTTCTTAATTGTCAAAGGTACAAACCAGATTTAATTAGAGGTGACATGGACTCAATAAGACCAGAAGTGAAGGAATTCTATTCCAACCTGGTAGATTCTTTGTTCAAATATTGTTGTAATATATTTGTCGATATCTTATCTAGTGAATGTCTTATTGATATGGAGGAGTGTTATCTTGTGCTTCTTCTACATAAGTGACAAAATCTGGCTTAAGTTTTGCCCTAATACTGCTATTAATCTGTGATGGTCGACCCATCTGTCTTCTTGTGCTAAGAATGATGCATTAGGATTCATGTTCTGCTAGGACAAGGGGCATCTCCCAGATTCAAGAGTGGTTTATGCAAATTTCATGCTAGTTGGTATGGCTAGGGGTGCCTTCAAAAGAGGAAAGACAAAAAAGAAAAAAGGGCAAAGCATCACTTGACCTAGTGTCTTAAAATGAGAATATAAACCTAGTCTTTTTCTCATTTTCTGATCCTTCTCTGGCATCAATAGTGCTTCCTTTGGCATAGTTTTCAAAGAGAATTGCATCCTGATCATTTTTTCTCCAGCACAATATTTCAAGCTTTGAGGTCTAGCGAACTGTAGACTCAAAAAAGGAATTGACAAATTGCTTCTAATGCATGAATTTGACCAGCTTAGTACGGTCTTTATTTTTTAGCCAGTGCGATCAGACACATGCCAGTTCAACCCACAAATTAATTTAAAGCAATAGCTAGTTACGAATACATTACCTCTTATTGTGGGTGTTTGTGGAAGAGAGTCCTACAACTGCTTCTATGAAATTTAGTTTTCTCAAAGGATACAAACTCGAAACACTGAAAATACATTCCATTTGCTCCAATTATATAAAATCTCAACCAACAAAAATTCTAACTCAATGTAGATTTAATTCACACTTAAGTTCTCCTTAATACTGATCATGATAACAAACCTTTAGTTCCTCTTGTCTAATTCAATTTTCAATATTCTAAAGATATATATCGTCACAACCTCTTGTTTAAGTAAGATGTGTGCCATAGAACCTCCTAAAATGCCAGGGGGATCTATTTTGAAGCATTTCACTATTGATTTACTATGCACTTTGTAAAATACAAATCACACAAATAGGATCCAAATTATCGACTCAACACCTCAGGATTAACCGCCGGCATAGGGCCTTATATAATTTTTCTAGGATTCATCATAAAAGTTGAGTTGAATAGGCTATAGGTTTTTGACAAATTGCAAGATTTAATGATGATATAGTCAATATTATGTAAATACCATATATCTGACACTTAAATTCAATGTTAGATCATCACTTGAATTGTTCTTTTCTTAAGCATGATTGAACTCATTAAATGAATTTACACCAGCATTTTTGAGGAGTGGAGCACATGTTTAAATATTTTGTATATATTCATAGCTTGTCATTCATGTCCTCTGATTTTTTTTTTCTGTTTACCTACTGCAGTGCACAAATATTTAGGAATTCAGCTATCATGCATTTTGAATAAACTTTTCTTTTTTTTTGGCAATAGTATAACTGTTGCAATCTATGATTTAATACCCAAGATGATGTTATTGCAAACTTTCTCAATGGTGCTAATATGCATATTTGTTTGGCAGGGTGTCAAAATAGAGGATGTGTCTTATGATCAGGATACCACTGATCTGCACAAATGTGTAACTTTTGTCTGTGACTTCACACCAAAAATGGACAAATCAAATGTAAGCTGCAAGAACATTATCTGAAATAGACGCGTAATTTATATATGATGTCGTTGGTTCCTTTTAGATGTGTCTTACAATTTTACTGTCTATAAATTTTGCATATTAGCAACGTTCAGATGCATGTGCATGATAATGATGATTAGAGATTAATATGACAATGTTGTGAACTTGTGATAGGTATGGGGAGTGTGTAAAAATGTAATACCGAAGAACTTAATTGGCAAAATGTTGGAGGCAATAAGGGATATGAATATAATGATCAGCATGTACAAGTTACTTTTGGATTTATGAAACCATGCAGGAAGTATGTAAGATGAGATCTCTGAATGAGATCAGTCATGCGAATGCAAGATGACTAAGTGGGTCCAAATTAGTTAGTGAATTTTCATGAATTGCAAAATCAAGTAGCTCATCATATATTTGATAATGTTGATTCTGGGGTTTCTTTCTCATTTGTCTTGCTAAATAAGTAGGCCATATAGGTAGAGATGTGAACATTCGGATTTGATAAACAATACAAAGGTATTAGTTCTTTCACATCCAAGATTAGACTAGTTAAAGATGAAGAAATGACAGGTTTAGAACACCTAATTTTGTCTCTGGCTCACATTTATCTTTCCTTACTGGTAAATCTCACTCCATATAAAAAATGACACAGAACAAGATCATGAAGAGGTTGTTCATGATGTGGTAATTGCATATATGGTTATGCGGTAAAGCTTGTAGTCTGCATCAAGGTCTGCCATACCGAAGCGTACCGCCCGGTATGGGCGGTACATACCGGTCCGACAGGTTACCGGTACGTGGACCGTCTGGTACCGCTACAGTGCTACAGTATGAAAAAATATAAAATTACTCGGTACATTAGGGTGTACCGCTCGGTACACCTTGGTATACCGGTCGGTACACCCGTACCGTACCAAGCCTAGGTCGAAACTCCGGTACGGTACGGTATGGCGGACCTTGGTCTGCATATACATGAGTGTGATCACATATCTGTTTTAAGGTTTGTTCTTGTTTGTAATTAACCTTTTGAGTGTTCCAGTGTTCCTTAATAGTATTGTACAATAACTTGGGCCTTATCCATTTCTTATAGCTAATCTCTTAAATAGCTTACTAAATGAGAACAATTCCATCCCATAAAATAAACACATAAAGTCCAGCAGAACAAAATTTTCCATTTATTGGTCTGGTAAATATAAGCTCAGAAATGACATTGTACTGCTAAATTTAGGCATAGCATGTTCTGTCTTTTAATTGGCTTCATTGGTCTTAGCTTCTTCTCCTCTACAAGAGGGGCTTCCTTTTTACTATGCTTCAAACCAGGATATGGACACTTGATGCCCTTGAACATGGAAACATGATTGTTTAAACTGGCATATTATGAATCATATAATGTACCATCTGATCTGATTAATCTTAGGAATACTGCCTAACATGGTGAGATGCGGGTCAAACTATTATAGAAGATGGATGGATTCATTTTTCTTTTGAGATGAATCTTTTTCAGTATTCTTGTTGAAAATCATTATTGAGAATGATACACCAAAAGTTTGGACTTCTTTTTTATCTTTTTCCAAAGCATCCTACTGCTGATATGGTTAACAATTTGTTGATCTAGGATTTTGTCATGATGTGAAACAAGAGGGAGGAAAAGAAAGCTTTCTGAAGTTTGTCTTGAAGAATATATAAGGAGATAATATTTAGTAAATGTTTGTATGAGAAAAGTGACTCTTGATGATTCTTCATAAGCATATCATTGTTAGGGACTAAACGTATGACTGTGATCATGAAGGATATTAAAGAGCATCAGTGTTGGGCATTTAAAAAGTATTGTGAGAAACAATATTAGCTTAGATTCATCGCTTTATAGGGTTTAGGAACTAGGACAGCGTTGAGTTATTGAAGTGCCAGAAATGATATATTTATAGACTTTGGAAGCTATAAAAGTTCAGTTAAATGGAAATTAATGGGTGATGCTTTAAGAATGGTCTGATCATGTACCAAAGATCTGTTTTCTTATGGAATCACTTGCAAAATGACTAAAAGATATGTTTTTGACAAGAGAATGGGGGTTATTAAGATCTGCATCCAAGTGTATTCAAGTTGCTGCGAATGTCTTTCTCTTCCCTGCTGCTGTACAAGTGGGTTTGCACACTTCATTTTCGCTGTTTACCTGAGGATTGTTCAAAATTTTCCTGGCAATGAGCAACAACTTTAGAAGTCAGATCAATATGGTACAGGAAATGGAGCTGAATGCCACTTGGAACTTGTTGCCTACTTACATTACTAAGTTCAAAGGACCAGCATTTATATGTCAGCGTTGCTGCCGCCCTTTGCTAGATTCCCAGTGGTTGCCTAAATCGTCTCCCTATTTTCAGCTATGGATACTATGGTGGTATCCACATGACCTGAATTTTTATTATTAGTTCAAGAAAGTAATAGTCACTTGCTCCTTGGTTTTAGTAGGCTGAGCACAGATTTTTCTTCCTCGTTTCAATGGGTTTCTAGGTGTCTTCTTGAAGTGGTATATTCAGCATTAAGCTGTATATAAGTTTTCTTTATGGATAAGTCGATGATTTGCTTAGTACCTGCGACTAAATGTGATTTTGTATCAAGGCTTAGCCATTTGATTGTATTGCTTGTGGTTCACACTTATATTTTTGTCGCATGTGTGTTCAACTACTCTTGAAAGGGTCGCCCTGTTTTGGTTTTAGAGTTTTACCTACCCGTTGCAGTTGTGCATTCTAGTCAGTGGAGCACTCGGAGGAAGGTTTGACCACGAGGCTGGTAACATCAATGTATTATACAAATTCTCAAGCATCCGGATTGTTCTTCTATCGGATGATTGCCTGATCCAACTTCTACCGAGGACGCATTGCCATGAGATCCACATCCAGTCATCAGTAGTGGGCCCGCATTGCGGACTGATTCCACTCGGTGCACCATCAGCGAGCACCACTACGACTGGCTTGCAGTGGGATTTAAGTAAGCATATCCAATCATTTACTTGTGTCTCCTTTTGTTAATCATAATTGTTAGTCTCAGGAGTTGGCACATCTTGACTAGATACCTAAAATCTTCACTCTGTTCATCTGCAGCCAACACAAGAATGAGCTTCGGTAGTCTAATAAGCACTTCAAACATTGTGCGTGAGGAGAGAATAACAGTCCGTTCTGATTCAGATCTTCTCTGGACGATATCTATTAAAAAGGATATCTGAGTAGTATGTGTTACTTTATTCTATTTACTTTCCATGAGTGATATATACAATGGTGATTATAGGTTTTATACGGTAACATTTATCCGTGTATTCTGAGTAAGTGTTTCCATCATTTTTTGTCTTCATTTAGCTTCCAAGGATGTGGAAGCAAACAAGTTGACTTCTTAGGATGTCACCTTTGAATTCCATGGGTTTGCATCATTCGTTAGGCTACTACTCTTTTTGCAGGAGAAATTGAATCGAACCACTCTATGTTCTGATTTGACTTGTTCTCTTTGTTGGGTCCTTTGGATCGAAAAAGAGAAACACATCTATTGGTTATACAATTAATGCATGTGAAAGAAAAAAAAAATACACTAAAGTTCATCATTATGTGGCATGTTTTGTGTAATTTACATTATATATTACAAGGTACGTTTATATAAGAAAACAATCGAATTTCCAATGTAAGATTTTACAAGATTATCTTAACGATAGCGTGAGAATATTTACATCATGTATGACTACTGATTCTTTTCCGAATTTATCAATCGTTTCTAATCCGATGAACAATAACACAACAATATCATTTTGTATCTTCAAAAAATGTTTCTAACATTCCTGAATAAGAAGAATATAAGACGACCTGAACAATGAAAATTTGCTTGTATTCGTAGATTCAAGAAAAAAATAAAAATAAAAGCTTCTAATTTTCTCTTATTTATGTTGTCATCATATTCTGAAATAATTAAAGATCATCAACTGTAACTCATCGTAGTCTTAGTTGTGACCTAACTTGCGATTTCGGTTGCTGCTTAAGCGGTGGGATAAAGCACTTCTGAGATTGTGTTTCTTCCGACCAAATCATTCTCCAACGTCTTCGATCCCAACGGTCGAATTCCGGATACGGATCATCATCAAATGCAGCTGATGGGGTGGAGAGGACGCAACCTGTCCGCCGAAGGATTCAAATTTCGAACGCCCAAATCCCCTTTCCCCACCTATTTCTCTTCGATCCCCATCGCCGTAGCTCACCGAGAACAAGGAAGGAGGAGGAGGAGGAGGAAAGATGGCTCTGAGATCCCTCGACAACGCTCTTCCCACGTCCATGGAGCGGCCCAAGAAGGTCGCCAAGGTGGCCGCCCCTCCTCCCGCGGCCAAGAGCCCGGCCCCCGCCCAACTTCCTCGCGATGTCCGCACCAACAACGAGAACACCCCACCGCCGGCACCGCCCATGGACCAGTCCGTCGAGTACGTCGCTTCCGAGGACCTTAAACCTCTCTCCGACCCCGACGCCAGGATGGCGGTATGTATTTAAGTGGGTTTTGGACTTCGGTGCAATTTGACTCCGTGATTTCGGCTCTAACGTTGACATGACCAGGTATTGTTGGATGAATTGAGTTCCAAAGATTGGACGCAAGTGTGCGAAGCGTTGAATGATTTACGGCGGATGGCTCTCCATCACTCTTCTCTTTTGGTTCCGATCTTGTGAGTTCAAATCTTCTCTCCTCTCTTTCGATGTGCCTATTTGCTTGTAATTGAAGATGGAGTAGAAAAGGTGTTTGTTGATATGCCAAGGTGAAAAGATGGAGAACTACTGAGACCACAAAGTTACTGCTTATTATAATATGTTAAGTCTGCGTGTTTTATCCAATTCAGAGGGCAATTAGCTACTTTTCTCTTCTAGGAAAACCCAGATAATGGTAACCTTCATTTTGTTTTTGCTTCGGCCATGCATGTGTTTGATTCCGTAGATGGATTGTCCACCATTAAAGCATTACTCAAAGGTTTGTACCGGTAACAGGTCTCTTTCTTCTGTGTACATCATCTTTAATCTAGCTAAGTTCCGCTATTTATCCCATCATTGTCCAATGGGCTTTTGAACTCCGTGTCTTGGTAGGCCACTAGGCTTGAACTCCGGCACCACATTTGAACATTATAGTGCTGATATTTTGTTGTTTCCTCTAAACTAGATCACATGTTATGCAAAATGTTAGCAACATAGTTAGTGCTTGTTTGGCTAATGTGTCTTTTATTTTTTGATGGCCAGGAGCAATGTGACGGAAGTGGTAGTTAGAGCAATGAAAAGTCCCAGGAGTGCACTCTGCAAGACATCGATCATGGCTTCAGCTGACATCTTCCATGGTTTTGGTCATCTCTTGCTGTTTACAACAGAGAAAAATTCTTTTGGCCAGCTGGTAATTTCGTATTCCTTTCGTTGGCATTTTTAGTCTAAACATATTACATTTGCAAACATTGTTTGTAAATGATGAAGGCTTTCTGATTAATTAAATGCTTTTCCTCCACCCAAGTTGCTAAAATTCATGAAGTGACTTGGTGATAGAAGCATAAGACCAGTATGCTTGCTTGATATGGGAGATTCAAATTATGGGATCTATGTCCAGAATTAAAATCATGATTCAAACTACATGCTAACTTCTTGCCTAAAACAAGCTTAGTGGTTATCTTTATAACCAGTGACAGACATTTTGATTGCAATGATTTGCTTAAAACCTTTGCAGCTGCTGCATGCTAACTTCAAATTATGGGATCTATGTCCAGAATTAAAATCATGATTCAAACCATGGTTTGCAATACCTACCATACCACTCGGTACGGTTGGTACATATCGGTCCGATAGAGAACTAGTATGGGTGGTACATTACTGCTCGATATGTATTGTACCAATAGTTGATCGGTACACCGGTACGATACGATATTCAGAACCTCGATTCAAATGGCATGCTAACTTTTTGCCTAAAACAAGCCTAATGCTTATCTTTATGATCAGTGACCGACATTTTGATAACAATGATTTGCTTAACACTTTTGCAGCTGCTGCAACTTTTGCTAAAAGCATCTCAGGACAAGCGATTCGTCTGCGACGAAGCTGAAAAGGCACTCGAGAAGATGGCTGTTTCCGTATCTCCTCTTCCCTTGCTCAAGGAGCTTCAATCTTATGTGCGTCATGCTAACCTTAGAGTGAGGGCCAAAGCTGCAGTAGCCATGTCGAAATGTGTCTCCAAAATGGTTTGTCTTTCCACTGTATCTGTTATTCTCTGCTTGAAGCATAGACAACATCTAATCTGTTGTTCCCTCTCATTCCAGGGTATTGAAGTTATGAAAGGGTTTGGACTCGCAACACTTCTCCAAGTGGCTGCTGAATTGCTTAGTGACAGATTGCCCGAGGCTCGTGAAGCAGCTCGGACCATTATTAATTCAATATACCGTGAATTTTCAAATGATAGTAATATAAAGGACGATGATGAATCAGCAGCAGCAGAGTCATGGCAAAATTTCTGTGCTTCAAACTTGCCTCCCATTGCAGCACAGTCGGTAGCAAAGATTGTTTCGCTTAGTTTCATCTGTTCTTTGGCTTCTACATGAAATTTATCCACCATATTCCATGCTACTTTGCATTTCACGGGTTGTGAAATGTTTGTGCGGCATCGAAGCTGATGAACTCCTCTAAATTTAGAAGATCTAATAAACATTCTGGTTTGTTTCTTTTGCAGTGTTTTCTGGAACATAAATTGTGTACTTTACTGGTGTTTATTTGTTCTGTTGGTATAATTTCTGTAAAGGAGAACTCAATCATCGTTTATGTGCTTTATATCAGAACTCATTATGTGCTAAATCTTCTCACGTGCTGATGCATTAATATATTCATCACTAAGGATTTAAAGTATAAATAAAGTGAGCCATAAATACTATATAATTAACGATGCGAATCGTATAAACGCATGTGTGACGGACGGTGTTGATAACAGTTACCGTCGCCATCCGCAAAATGTTGCCCCGTTATCGGGTTATAAACGGGTCGGAGTTACGGTTCCGTCGAACCAAACCGGGTCGCCCGTCTAGGCGGAGTCCTATTTGTGTGAGTTGATCTTGACCTTGGTTTGACCCGAAATCGCCAATCGAGATCGGCCCCTCCGCCTCCTCCTGCCCGCCCCCTTCGACGCTTTCTCCCCTGCTCTTTTACAGTAGCGGCCCGTCATCCATGGCCGAGCGGGTCGTGGGATCCTCGCCGGCGGCCGCGGGCAAAGGCGCTGCCCCCGCCGCCCCTCGCCATAACTTGGTTCGCACGTTCAAGTACCTGATGGGTTCGTCGCATGTGCTGCCCCTTCTAGATTGATCCCGTGGTTCTTTCTTGAAGTGATGTGGTTTATCTTCATCGTTGATTTCAGCAACGCAGTTTTTGTCGAGGGGGATCCCATTCATATTTAATTCGTGGATCGTGAGGCACCTAACGGCAGCTGACTACGCGGTAATTTTCCTTCGTTCTAACTCAACTTCATGATCTTTCTTTTGTTGTTGTTTTTTGTATCCTTTGGTAATCATCACTAATATTCACATTTAAGAAAGTTCTGTGGCCAAGTCAGCATTCTGTGGTTGGATTCTAGTAAAAATCGTGTTTTTTTTTTGTTTTTGTTAAAGAGGTTGGTAATCTAATATGATGATTAAATATCGGTACAAGTTCCTGAGAAGACCAATGCACAGTTAGAAGAAAAATAAATCTGATCAATATTGTGTTTTCTTCACTAGTACAGTTTTTATATGGTTGTGCTAATTTGATTCGTAGAGTTGAATGATGAAATATTTTCTCTTTTAAAGAAGAAACTAAAAGAAACTTAAATAGGAGTACTTTTGTTAAAACTTCTTTTGACAAATGGAACAGTATAAAAGAAGATTGTCCTCTAACAAGTTTTTGTCTTTTTTCATTTTTGTGGGAAGTAAACAAAGCATCAATTATGGCCCTGAGCTTACCACATGATTTAGTTCAATGAACTTGATAGTAAGCCACAGAGCATGAAGACCTCTTTTCTCCTTAAAGGTTCCTATTCCACTTCTAATAAAATCACTTTGTGCATGTAGTGATCACTGGCTAGAGGGTTCACCATCAACCTGGCACATATAAACAAGATACGCTCTTCAACAATCAAGTAGCAAAAGTGTTAATAATTCACGTCAGCTGCCAACTTAAAGGAGTTTAAATTCACGAGGTTAATTACTTAACAAAAGTAGAGATTTCACTAGTCAATGGATGCTCATTTGGTTAGGACATGCAAGTAGCAAAAGTGACTCTACAACAGTTAGTGGTTCAGAATATGAATTTAGTTTTGCTATTCTGAACCTGAGTTTTTTTGGAGCTAAAACAGTTAGTGGTTAGAGATGAGTGATATGAGTTCTGTATTTCTCTGACATATTATGGAATTAGGTCTAGTTAATATTGTCAATTAATTTTGTGGATTTGATTTTTCACACTTCTTTTTTGTGTTGATAGTTTCTGGAAGATCTGCTATCTTCTCATGTTTCAAGCATCAAGTTCCAGGATTTGTTGTTTTATTATATTTAAATCAAATATTTTTTATGTATTAAAATAATGTTCCAGGAAACCTTTGAATTATGTTCTTTTTTGTCCCAACTGGATACTAATCTAGTTTTAATCCTTTACTCCAATAGTTCTATTAATTGAATCTCTATGACTTGCTCCTTTGTTTTATTCAATTATTCTTTTGCAGCTTTATGCAGTACAGTTCCATCTTTTTATTACCTGCATCTTGTTTCTAAGTCGGGAAGGTTTTCGACGTGCATGCATGCGCACAGATATTCAACGGTAGTACCTTTTCTCTATATGCTATATTCATCTAATTTTATTTTGTATTTGTGACATTTATGACACTTATTTGATTTTTCTTTTTAGTATGAAATCTGTATTTATTATATTGTGAAGATCTTGAATTAATATGCCTAGGGGGACCAGAAAATATATATGAAAAATAGGTTTAGCATCTTCATAGGAATGAGAAAAAACAATATAAGGTGGTTTGAATGTAATTATAACTGTAAGTGCATGGGTGAGGAGTCAACAAGATTTATGTTCGTGAAGGCAAACAAAGACAAAATAAGATTTCCAAAGTTTCTAATGTTTACATCAGCCATATCCCACGAAATATTAATTTTTCTGCTTATGAACTAGCAAATTTTGGAAGAACCAACGAGTTCTCTTCTTTTTGTAATGCTAGTGAGATAGGCTTATTGCCTAACCCTCTAGCAAAGTTTTTGTATAAAGAGTTTCTTCTTTCTGCATTAAAAAAGACTTATTAGAACTCTAGAAGTAACTCTAGGTATATGATTTCACTTGACCTTAAGTAACATTTCCCTCGGTAAAGGTCAATCACTGTAAGAGATCCATGTAGCTTCCCTAAATAGTTGGAAATATCAACTTATTATAGTTATTTTGTTTCAAAAATATCTTAAAACCAAAGAAGGTTTTGTCCTTCTTTGTGGTCCAGGAGAGTTGGTCCATATTAAGTGTTAGATAGAAGAAGGCCAAAGAAGACTTGATTAATAATATCCTGAAGGATATGATTGCAACTGGATTATCAAGTGTCCATGACCATTCATATATATTGCTTCCATGCATTCAGAATATTGGTAAATTGGCGTGGGTAGTTTTTTTTCTTTTCTGATAGCTATCTTTTAGTTTACTGTGCTGTTTTGCATGTGCCATGCTTTTAACAGGTTAGTTTATGTAGTAGAGTGTTAATTTGTTGGATTAGGTTGGTTTGCTGCCGGATATTAGGTTGAGTCATAATGGTTTGTAGAGCCTGCTCAAACCCCACTTAACTCTTTATCTTTCGTACAACAAATACATCTGGTGTGGTTGAATTGTCTGGTCAAGGTTGGTTTTACATCATGTCTTCTAAGGAAAATAAAAAAAGGTTGGATTTGGCTAATTCTCACTATCAAGAGAAAAAATATGCTTATCATGAATCCATTGCGATTTCAGCAGTTTGACTTGCTCCAGCCTAAAACTAATCAGTGGACCTGTTTGGGCCCTGCTGGAGTTAGGTTGACCCAAGGATCGGTATTATGTGCTATATCATTATTGTAAGGCAATGTTTTATTCTTGTTGCTGTAAGCATATTTAAATGCTTGACCATATCCATGTCTCAATCAATACAAAAAACAATTGGCAACATTTCGTGAGCAATTTATCTTACTGGTGAATGTATGTTGTGTTGCTTTTTTTTTTCTATTTATTCTGTTCTTTTTCGGTGTCATCTAAAATAAAAGGATTTTCCTAATTACAGCAATGATTCATCAATGGAAGAAAATGCTGCAAGATTATTGAAAGTAGCTTGGATGACATTTCCAATTGGCATCTTGTTTACCTTAGCAGTCTGCCTTATTGTGTTCTGGTTCCAAAAGCTCACTCCTTCAGATGCATATGCACAAGCTATATTGATCCATGGTATTTCCAGGTCATCTGAAAGTTTCAACTACTACACTGTTTTGAGTGATTGGATGCTATTGATTGATATCAAGCAACAAATTTGTTCACACGAGCAGTTTGCATGAGTTTGCAATTTGAAATTTCAGGATCAAATCCATGAATCTGTAATTTTTATTTCTTTGTTAAATGGTGCAGTGTTCTACAAAGAATTGTGACTGACAATATAAAAAAATTTGCCACATGCTGGTAGCATGTGTCATGAAATAGATGCTGAAAAAGAAATTAGCTAGTCCCAGTTCTAGGAAGTCATATAATCTGTTACTGATGGCTGATGATGCCTGCCAAATGCCAAACTTAAAGAGTTCAAAAAAAGATACAGAACTTTCAAATTGTCCTGCTATCTCTCATATTAATACCATGTCAATCTTTATAGAGACCAAAATCCTTTGTGAGACCTGAGTTTAATTTTGTTTTTGTTTCTAAAAGTAAGCACCCACAATATAGTTGTACTTACTCTTGGCTTTGGGGGAGAAGAGCAGCTAGCAATAGAATATTGCAGAAGGTATTATATGACAAAAGGTAGTGTGTACATTAATATCTTCGAAAAATTAGATTCATAAGGCTAAGTGAACAATAGTGAGACATACTGAAACTTTTGTGGTTACACTTACTCTTGGCTTTGGTTTTAGGGTACAGCTAGAATATTACAGAAGATAGCATCTAGATTTAATTTCTAAAAGATTTAAATTGATAATGCTAACTGAAACAAAAAAGAAGCATACTCAATCTTTTGAAGCTCGCATAGTTTTAGAAATCCTTTTAATAATGAAAATCTCTTTTGTACATTTGTTCTATACCTTTTATATGGTGCTTATCACATTAATCTGTTGCACATGACAGGACTTGCTTGCATATTGGAATTGCTGGCAGAACCTCTGTATATTCTTTCTCAGAATTTGCTTCTCCTTAAGCTGAGATTGATAGTTGAAACTGCAGCCACTATACTACGATGCATGACGACCTACATCCTCATAGTTAGAAAACCTAACATGGTAAGACCGTATCCTTCATCACTTTGTGTATTTGTCATAGACATTAGACAATATTACTAATTTAGCCGTATAGAAGAAATGAAAATGATTATATAAGTTTCATTATTTTCTATTTGCAATAGGTGAGATTTATTTTCTGATCTGTGCTTTTATTTTATCTTCTTTTGGGAAGGCACTTGATATATTTGAAAGTTTTTCTTGATATTGATATCATACTTTGTTTACTTGGCACAAACTTAGGAATACTTCAGCCAGTTACTGTTTCATGGATCATGTTTTATTTTAAAAATTTCTCTCTTTCTTTAAGATTTCTGTATGATACTGGCAGGAAAAAGGGATTGTGTTTGCTCTATCTCAAGCTTCATATGGAGCCTGCTTGTTGTTAGGTTACTGGGCGTATTTTGTATTCTTCTGCATAAATAGATATGATCTTTTTCCCTTCAGGTTTGACATTTTGAGTTGCAAGTTCTCGTCTTGTTTTTACAATGATGCTCGTATTGGTGCATTGAATTCTCCAGACGTGTTGTTTTCAGATTGTCGAGCTTGATGGACTATGATAAACATCTTTTGAAGATGTGCTTATTATTTACCGGTCAATCTTTTCGAAGGTTGGTTCTTCAAGAAGGTGAAAAGATGGTTCTTGTATGGTTAGACACACCGTATAACCAGGCCGTATATGGCCTTGTTGATAAATTAGGTAGGTGACTATCTGAGACTTTTTAAGCAGTAAACAAAATTTCTGCAAATCTAACGATGAAGATTCATTGAACTTAACATGGCTTAGCAAGTTAGCATAAAGGTATTTCTGATTGTGGTGACATTTGCAGGAAGTCTAGTTGTAAGATTGGTATTTCTTCCTTTTGAAGAAAGTACTTATGCTACTTTTGCCAACATGTCATCAGGTCAGTTTGGCTGGATAGTGGAACTCTGTGTGTGTGTGTGTGCTTATTTGTTTGTTTGTTTTCCTTGGAATACATTATCAAAATATATATTAGGCATCTGGATCAACTGTTGACTGGACATGCTTGATGTGATGATCATTTTTTAATCGTGTGATCAGTTTTATATGAAGTTTTCTACTGGAATGCATTCTGGGTTTCTTTGGTTTGATTAGTGGAAACAGCCTCCTTTCATATGGAAAGCTGCATATATCTGATCATCTTATGTAGTGTTTGACTTTCTTTTTTTTGAACTTCTTTACATATTATTAGACTAGACTAGATATAGACCCAAGTGCAAATTGCTGCAATCTGTTAGTTTGTTTTATTCCCCTGAGCTCTTTTACTTGCAATCTTGGCAGATCCATGCATAACATTTTGGTGATATTGACTTTGATCGAAAGGTCGGTCATTTATGGAAACTTTATTGTTAATGGTCATTTTTCCCATTATTGATGTTTGTTTGGATGTGATTGTATTCTAGTTAGTTTAAGCAGTATAACATTGTTGGCAGCAGTCAGATAAGCTAAGCAAGTACATGTTGACAGTCCATTGACCGCAACATTTCTAAATCATTTTGTAATTGTTGTTTTTACAGAACTTGATGCATTAGGTCCATGAGTTTCGAAAGCATATGTGGAAATTTTGAAGTTTCTTGTGAAAATTTTGCCAAAGATGTACATATGTGTAGTTTTCACTTGAAGTGCCTGCTGATATGTGTGTGTTTGATGCCTTGAATTTTTATAACATTGAGATCTTGTGTGTGTTCAACTGAAAACTTCAACCACATTCCCAGAATTTGACAATTTTCTGAGATAAAGGATGGGGGAAAGTTGTTTGACTGATTCCAAAGGTCTTTAAGAGTAGTAATTTGGACTCATTCATGCGTAGGCTTTATCTACTTGCTGCAAAACTGGGTGTGTGGTAGGGCAATCCTGTGTCTAATCTGGTGCAATATCCTTCACCGATCTAAAGACAATATATTAATTAAAAAACAACTAAACTGAGACACTTGATATCCATGAAGAAGGTGAGGAGGACATGAAACCATGGATTGGAAGACGACTCTTAGCTGGAAGAATTTCTTCCATCACATAGAAAGACAAAAGAAGATAAGTGGGCCACAAGGCCTTAAAATCCAAGATTCACTCTCATTGTCCTTGTCATACATGTTTGCTTCATTTATAGATTAATAATTTAAACTACAAATGCTGGACAAGATAAGGACTCTTAAAGATGATATCGTATTGTATTTAGAGAAAAAAAATGATAAAGCCCATAAAAACGACAAGACATCTCCTATACAAACCTGATATATTAAAATATTCCACAATCCTAAAAAAAAGTGCTGTAGTCTAAACTATAATGAACTAAAAAAGAAATTGACTCTTAGATGAAATGCATCACTTCTCACTCTTCCTTGTGTCATGAAAATATTCTGCACATTAGAGCGCCCAGGAGTCCACACAACCAACAACAACAACAAAGCCTTAAGTCCCAACTATTTGGGAGTCCACACAGCCCACTAACATTAATCAGGCAGGTCTGGAGGCATTCTGGGTGATCATTGTATGGCTTTTGCAAAAAGTTCTGCTTGGTTTCTGTGCTCCAATAGGGACAATGGTCCTTCAATCTTTTTCTAGTTCCTACAGTGTTCAGTTTCTTTGTGATTGTGCTCATACTTATTATAGTATGCTGCTTCTGGGAGAAATTAGCCATATATTTTATATCAGTTATATGTTTCTTGGCACATATTGGAATTTGATAAATCTTATTGTGTTCAAAGATTTTTTTTTGTTGCAGCATTTAGTTTTATCTTTTTTCTTGGACAGGTCAATCTTCACAAAGGATTGTTAAGTTAAGAAGTTCCCTTGTAGAGGCTCTCAAGGTTGTTCTGTTGATTGGTATGGTTTTATGCTTTTGTGAAACATTTACGCCTTTGCAAGCAGTGTGGTCTCTCTCCAACATGTACTTGGAACATAGATTAAGTCTCTTTGGCTGTTATGTATAGCCAAAGGTTATAGATCTTTCTTTTCTCTATAATACTCTGTGGGGAAGAATTTTTCATGTACTTGGAACATAGATTAAGTCTCTTTGACTGTTATGTATAGCGAAAGGTCATAGATCTTTCTTTTCTCTATAATACTCTGGGGAAGAATTTTGCTCTTGAATTAGGATGAGAATCATCAGTTTAACATATATAAACATTTACATATATATGCATATATACCTAATAAAACACCATTTAAGGGTAGCCTGGGGAGACATTAGTAGTTGCAATGGATTCATTTCAGCTTTTAACTTAAAAAAATGAAGCAGAACGTGAGTATAAGAAATAGATACAATATAATCTGATTGTTCAACGCTTAGCAGTTTGTTATATTTCGTTTGTCTTTAGCATGTGTAGTTGTGCTCTAAATGTTGACACTGAGGATTTTCTGGATGAGCTACTCTAGTCATCTCAAGTTAATTTTCTCTGGATATTTTATCAGAAAGAACAACCTTATTTTTGTTTTTGCTTTTTAAGAGAAACTGTCGGAGTGACCACACCAAATAAGCCAAGTACTCGAGGAAGCACCTTCAATGTTTGAACATGAAACATTTCTGAAGTAGGAGCGGTACCAATCAAAATGATAGTATTTGTTGGTAGAAGATCTATGTATGATAGAATCTTTAAGTGATTCATGTCATATAAAATCTTTAAATTGGCAATACATGTATTTACAGACAAAATGACTTATCCTTCATCAGTCTGCATGCTCTCTTGCCTTTCCATATCTGGTTGAGTGTTTGGTTTCCATCTTTCATGATAACTTTTTGTGGTCTGGTTGACTCTCACTAGAGTTTATCTGATGTTTCAGTTATATTTTAAATTTTGCAGGCCTGGTAGTACTGGCATTTGGTCCAAGTTATTCATATACTCTTATAAGACTGCTCTATGGGAGGAAATGGAGTGATGGAGAAGCTCCAGCTGCTCTCCGCTATTACTGTTTTTATGTCATTACCTTAGCCATGAATGGTACATAATTTGTTGTATTCCTGCTTGTAGATTTCCTATTAAGGTTTCAAATACCTTGTCTGACCAATCACTGATATCAAAACATATAGCTCAATACAAGAACTTTTTTTTTTTTCATTTTACTAATTTTATTCAATGGTATCAAATGATATAGGTGAGTATCCTGTCCCCATACACCAGTAACACATTGGTCAAAGATTATCGAAACTGCTATCGAACCAATAATAAATCCTCAATTTCTACTTAAATCTCTGAATTCTTAAGGCCTTTTAGTTTTGTTTTGTTCATCTTCAGTTTCTTAGTTAGGTATAGCTGGTATGATCCTTTTATTGCTTTTCTCTTTTTTGCAACTTTTAAGTCAATAAAGACAGATAGCACCATTGTAATTCAGATCAATAATAAAAGGACAAAGAGATTAGCATAAATAAGTCAATGTTGATTCTCTTCTAGTATATTTTCCATTTCATACAACCTAATCGTCTGTTCATTAGGAAAGATATTTATGAATTTCTAGTTGAAGTTGATAGAGCTGGCTCACAGACAATTTCCTTCACCAAACATCTAGAACCAATCCCAGCAATTAAGAATAAGAATTTAGTTGAAATGATTTCTCCCAACTACTAAATGACTGCATACCATATTTGGAGCTTTTTGATAATTTTGATTTTTGAGCAAATTCAATTCTCATTTGTTGCTCATTTGCTATCTTGTTTTTTGGACCATTATGATTCCTGTGCAATTAACTAAAAATATAAGGATGTTCTCTGACTTCTTTAAAATTTAGTTAGGTGACTACTTTTTAATGCATTTATGAATTATTAAATCTGGAAAGATAGTTTATGTCTGGGCTTCCTTCAATTCATTACTTCAGTTAAATCAATGTCAAACACCAAGCTTCATTCTATGTTATCATATTAGGATTTAATGATCCTTGTTTCATTGTTCATTCACTAAGAGATGTCCTCTTCAATTTTTGGCCTCTATTATCTTTTGGGTCAAAACATATCCGAAGACGTGTTTAATTTTTGTAATGATTCGTGACAAAGGATTATAAGCATGTGATGGCATTGTAGTCATTTGTAGGGATACTCATTTTCCTACTCTATTTTACTGAACGCCCTCAATATATTACTGAACGCCCTCAATATATATTTACTGAACGCCCTCAATATATATTTAGCTGAAGCTAAGGATGTTTGTTTTTCTCTCTCTCTAGGGACATCTGAAGCTTTTCTGCATGCAGTTGCAAATGAGAGACAACTTAAGAGGTCAAATGATTCATTGCTTATATTCTCTGGGATTTACATGGCACTAAATGTCATTTTGATTCGATCTGCTGGAGCAATTGGGTTAATTGCTGCTAATTCATTAAGTATCCTTCTTCTGTACGACCTTTTTCTCATAAACAATAAAGTTAACTAGGAGACATAGAGACAAGGCTTATTTTATATATATGTGTACAAAAAGACCAGAGAGGACTAAATATCATATTGATTTGATATGCTTGAGCAATTTGTTTAGTTTCTGCTACTTCATCATTTATCCCTCTTGCAGAAGACTTTTTCTTAATAAATAATTGTAGTTGATAACTAGGAGACATGGCTTATTTCATGTGGACAAAAAGACCAAATAGTTTTTTTTTAAGGATTTTTTTCTTTTGTATTCAGTGACAGGTTCAATATATGCAATTATATTTGTGCTCTCATTCTTTACATGGTTAGAAGTCTGTATCTCAGTTGCATAATGCAATCCCATGGGCTCAATGGATGTATTGACACCCTTCCGCATGTCTAGAACTGTATAATGTTCACTACTTCACTTGTTCAATAAACTCTTTATCTCAAGCTGGGAAGGCCAAAGATGATATTAAGAATTTGAATTGTTTCTTTCATCTTGGGATAAGATATCATGGATGACCTCCATCTATGCTTTTCTGTCATATGCAAAGCTTCTGATTTTAAATATTAACTGCTGCTAGTGGCTGACGATACAAGGTGTAGGCTTTACAACACAGTAACGAAATGCCAACTGCACTATCCAACTCAGGGAGGAAGCAAGGGAGAGGATTTGCTGTCCACTTTTGTTGGTTGCAGCTTCTGTTATGTTATAATTGACTTCTTTTTTCACTAGTTAATTAAAGCCACAACATTGACTGCTTCAGCTGTTATTTGACCTAAATTTTATAGCTTTTAGGCTTAGAATAATTGCAGAAACTTGTACGTAAAGTTGAAGGCTGCACCAGAAGGCTGTGACCATTGCATTAAGTTTATAAAGAAACTTGTGCATCTGCAAATTTGTGTAGGAAGTCAACTGTTGCCTTCATGAAGTGTTGTCAAACATAGTTGTATATGTTACAGCTCATACATATGTAGATTTGCCATCTGTGTTTAAAGAACAAGCAATGTCTATAATCTTTTAGAAGACAGTAATAATTTTTTCTTTAACTGTGACTAAGATATGATTCTAAGGATTATCTACTCTGCAGTATTTATCAACAGCTATTTCCAGGTATGCAAGCTCATATACAATTTTAGGCGATACATGTATGCTAATTGTAAATAATTCTCCTTTCTGTAAGTGAGGGTTTGCAACTGATGATAAAATCTCTGCTTGTGTTTGTCAAACAGGACTCTTCATTTTCTTTTTACCGATGCTTGCCGTCTGGCTGGGAAGTTCTGCTTCTTTCTTACACAGCAACTGTCATATCTGAGAGAGTATTTTTAGACAAGGAAAACTTCTGGCAGACTCTCCCTATTCATTTAGCCATTGGTTTAGCATGTTTCTGCTTCTCATCTATTGTCATGTATGTAATTTTTTCTTTTATGTTCATTTTTGGTCCTCAGAGGATCGTGAAATCGACTATATAATCTTCACTGCCATTTGGCAAGCTTAATAAATCTAAGCTACTGTCTGTAAAACAGTTATTCTCGTGAGAAGCAGCTCATCAACAAAATCATAGGTATGCATAAACATACCGACTGAGAGAAGCTGATGAAGTTGTCTAAGATGGCTAACACCTCAAATGCCCTCAAGGTGAGTTCCTTATATCTTAAACCTTACAATTATTCTTCTTTGAGAGCCTAAATAACTTTTAACATCTATGATCTGCAGTCTTCTGAATGAATGACATGAATCTGATGTCTGATCTCTGTTCCTGCCGGAGAGAAGTATCAGTGGTTTCTGGTAGGCATCTTCATATGAACTCCTCGATTGCTGTATTTCACTACCACCGGTTGATTGGAGATGGAAGATATACTTGAAGTTGCACATTTGAAGGACTTAATTCTTGGCTCAAATAAAGTTCCCCATACTTTCTTGTATTACTTGCATTGCTCTTTCTATGAGTGAGGGAGAGAAGTCTTTGTGTGTTCAATAGTGATCCAACTAAATTATCTGGTTGTCTGTGGGTGCTGGATGCCTGCTGATGGAGCAACACTCTGGGACCACTTTTGGGAGCCTTTTTTGGTTGTCCATTCAAGTGTAAATGCAATGCATTTAAAATTGATCTATATTTTTTATGTTATACTTTTTCAGACATCTGCCTCACCTTTAAAAAAAAAAAAAAAATTCTTTGCATTGGTGCTTTTCAAAGTTATGGCCAATTCTTTGAGACTGGTTTCTTGTTTGATCTATGTACTGTTCAGACACTTCCTCTGAGTTTTTCCCCCGGTTGGCAGTTGCATTTGTGTTTAAACTTTCTAGTTAATCTTCTGGTGTTGGAAATTTCAGTTGTACACAGTCTTTCTAACTTATCATCTCCTGTGATTTCATGCTGTTTACAAGAAACCACAGCTGCAGTAATTCTTCCTCGCGGGAATAATGAGTTAGCCTATCTGATTATTACGTTGTTCTTTTGGATCCTTTCTGACCTTTTTTTTTTCCAGAGAAAGAAAAGAGAGATGCAATTGGAGACAGATTACATTCAAGTTCAGAACATCTCCAACATAAGAGGTATGATTTCCCTGCCACACTTTTGCAAGTGACACGATAACAATTATAGATCGTCCAATAACAATTAAAATCTTTCTTTCAAGAAGTGATGCATTATAGATCGTCCAATAACAATTCTCCAGTTTAGGTGAATGAGGTGAAATATAACTCACATGCAGCAACTTATGAACTACTTGCTTAAACTCATACAAACACACTTAATATGAAGGAGTAGACCACTTTATTTCCACAGTCTTACCAGTTTTAGATCCTTTTTGTATTGAGCAAATTCCAGTGCCTGTATTTGCTCAAGACGAGAAAACTGAATCGACCCACTCGTGTGATCTTAATCTATTTAACACAGGAATTCTGCAGAGGAATTTTACCACCGAGCATGGTATTCTGTATCCATTGCAGTTTTGTTCAGTTTCATGCCATCCTTTCTTTCAAGAAGCTTAGAGTACCAACCGGCAGAGAGCTTCGGCTTTCTTTTTTGGTTTTCATCGTCAAAATCCACATGGTACAATCCGCAACGAGATTGATATCCGGTCAAGAACTCGAAGACATCTATGAACGACCAAATGAAGTAACCTTTCACATTCGCTCCATTCCTACAAACAAAAGATCCTCCTATCAGTATTAACAACTATAAGTATTAACAACTATTTAGGGTTGGCTATATCGATCTTTTGCTATCATTAAGTTCTAAAAAGAATCATATTTTTAATTATATTAAGAATATTTGAATTTTTATTTATATTTTTAATAAAAACTCAAAAAATCTTGATGGTAAATCTAAAGCATTACTTCCTATATTATGAGGCTTATCATATGCACGTAATCAAGACATCAATATCGACCTGATAGCATCGAGCATGCTACCGATGAAGCCATTCAGGTAATTGATCCTATCGGTGTCATTAAGGCCGCTCTCTCTCCTTCCTATGCCATAGCCTGATAGAAATTACGGTACTTAATGAAAAACAAAACATCCTTTTAATCCATGATGAAAAGGTATTGTTTTGGGGTGGCTGAACTAACCATTTTCTTCAACAAAAAGCGGAGGATTTCTAACTGAACTAACCATTTTCTTCAACAAAAAGAGGAGGATTTCCGTAGGCATCTCTGAGATACTCCAACATGTATTGCAGCCCCTGAGGATCGAATGATGAAGGTGCCGTAGGGTCATACTGTTTATGTTGCAGCAGATGTTAGCCCATTTCAAGCATTCATGGTGAAGAAACTACATCATGGTAGGAAGACTAACTCTACTATTTTTACCTGGCCAGGTGTCTCATTCCTTGAAGCTGCATCGAAGCATCAATAGTAAGCAGCTCACTACAGCTGAAAACACAATGCAAATCTGAACCAAAAGAGCAAGAGAATAACTTACTTATCATCAAGGCTAAGGAATCCATAGCAAAGTCGCGAAGACCCATCTCAGAAGCATTGCTGTTATCTTTGACATATACTGAATAATAGTGATTCACGCCAATGAAATCAAATAAACCCTTTATTTGTTTAGACTGAGATTTGGTGAAGGATGGGAGTCGCGAGCCGACGATCTTCTTCATGACCTCAGGATAGTCTCCAAACACCAACGGATTTAGGATCCTAATAGTGGATGGCTAGTTAGAACACCATCGTGTGAGACTAGAAGATAATGCGCACTGAATTAAGTAGAATACCAGCCAACATAAAACTCGAGCATTCTTTGGGTTGCCTCAATGTCTACAGAAGAGTTTGTGAATGGATAAAACCAGAAAGTGTAGACATTAATGCCTATCCACCCATTTTGCTCTACCTGTATAAATGATAAATTTATAAAATCAATGTTGACATAGTAAAATAGTGGATAACACAAAGTGAAGAAGGCAAATGACTTACTTGATATTTGCTTTTGTATAATTTGACGATCGATGCATGGGCTAATAGGACGTTGTGAACCACAATGTAGGGCTCTGTCGTCGAATTTCCTACGGTGCAATTGATGCCAAATGGATAACAGCATCGATTTGGTGGAAGTATTGCCACGTCATATGCACCCAGTGACATTATATTGGGTTCGACGACGGTCGTCCACCGAGGAACTCTGTCACCAAAATTCTTGAAGCAAACTTCTGCAAATGCTGTGAAATCATCCCTGAAGCATATCTTTACATATCAGCTTAATTGGCTGAGATTATCACAATTTCTTTGGGGATTGAGGAAGTTTACTAATGAGTAATGATAATGAAGTATGCTAGTCATCGAAGGACATCTTACACCATTTTGGGACTCAACCATCCTGAATACTTATCTTCAAGTGCTTGGGGATGGTCAAGATGGTACAGTGACACATGAGGTTTGATTCCTACAGCATTCAGGAAAGGAATAAATTTATGAACAAGGATTGGATATTGACTATCGTAAAAATCCATTCTCAAACAGAAATTAAATTCAAATCTTATGTATCATATTGCTTACTGCTACTTCTTCTAGAAATAATTGTTTCTTGTTTTTGTTTTTTAATCTTTCTTGCAGCTATTATGTGTTTATATAATTGTGAAACATATAATTATCAAGTATGAATTATCTACTTGGATCATGCACAAAAGAATGTCTTATCTCTTTGAGTATTCAAAATGTACATTCTCTTTTTTTTCTATCTCTTATGATTCTCCCTCGTTTATCATTCATCGAGCTTCTTTGCAAGAGATTGATTTAGTTTTAATTATAGAGTTTGCCAGTTAAATTTAATATTCGGAGAGTAACACTCGGAAATGATTTAGCTATGAACAGATACAGTTTGAAGCTTGTTGGATAGTTTCATAGTTCATTCCAATCTAGTTCAAGAAATGATTGCCTCACTAAAGGTATAATTTCCAAGAAGAGAAGTTTAAGCATTTTTCATACAAGATCATTCATCAGTAGTGTTGATTTGTCATCTAATTGGTTGGCTGTTCCAGTTGAGAGGCAGATTATAATTGCACAATCACACATACTAAAAACACACTTAAAAGAAAGACTCACCATATGTTACTAGCTCATCAATCAGGTTGTTGTAAAACTGTAAGCCTTTAGGATTAACAGCTCCTCTACCATCTGCACAACAAGTAACATCACATAAACAACACCACTTTTGTCTGAGATCTAAAGGTTTCGATCAAGTCATACTTGGGATAAGCCTGGACCAAGAGATGGAGAATCTGTAGGAGTCCAATCCTGTTTCAGCCATCAGCTTGACATCTTCCTGAAATATTACCTTACTTATAGAAAAGGCTTACTCCCGATGAATAAGCTTATGTCTTTGAAAATATTTTATCTGGATACTCCTTACATTTACTTAATAATCTGAAACTTAGTGGTGGCCTATAAGAAAATTTGTAGCTTAAATTGCACTAGGCCATGGTCTATATATATCAGAGAAGATTTCTTGGATCATAAATAAGCAAAAAAGTTAATAATAGAACTGGTAGCTAATAAACTTACAATAGGGGGAAATATCAATATTGGTATAGCTAGAGCAAGATTTTTTTTTTTTTTTTTTCTTGTTTTAATGAGTTTGAGAACTTGAAGAATCAACTTATCACACGTTTATAAACTTTGGTGGTGTTCCTTCAACATATCACATATTCTAACAAAACAATCTTTTTTCATCCTGAAATTTCTTTACTGAAATAGTACAACCATTCTTCATATATCCAGAGAATGAAAAAGGCAAAGTTTCAGTACAAGTTTCTGATGACTGCATTTATCCTCCTAAGAATTCAATAAATGATTTTTGATGAAAAATCACCAAAGTAATCATCAGGAAAATTCAAAAATCTACTCTCTTTTTTTTTCCAGTTTCAACAGGTAAACCCACCTTATTAATATTTAAACATAGAGGACTTAGAAATGCTGGCTATGTCATATATTTGGCAATCATAATTGGACAAACATGGGGAGTAAACATTACTGAGGGATGCATGAAAGTATGCTTAAAGCTTCTAATATTGTGATCGAAAGTGTCTCTTCTTTGACTTTTGTGGGACAGCAAAAGTGCAAATTTTCTTGAAACCGAGTTGTAGGTGAAAAAACAGGCTATTGCATCATGGTCAATTTCCGATCCAAGAACTGGTCAGGCCATGTAGAGACTAAAAGTTTACCAGGCAGAGAAATCTATGATGAGTAGGCTTCAAAGAAAAAGGTTTATAAAGAAATTTAGATCCCCTTCTTCTTGTGACCATATATTTCCAAAGGGCTCCCTATCTATCACACACTTGTCCAGAATTTGAGTCATGGCCATTTTGCTTTCTGTGAAAATAAAAGCACTTAGGTATGATTAAAACTTTTTGTATGTGTCCTATGCATAACCATGAACGAACCAAGCTACCATATATTTACTTTTACAACTTAAGAAGAAATTACTACATATATTACTGTTCTATTTTATGTTTGTCTTCATAGATGGCATTAACATGGGACATGTTGTGATTTCTATCGATAAACCCTTCTTTCTTTTACCACAGTGTTGGAGCCAGAAACATGGTTTGTCAAGACAATTTGGCACGATAGAACATGGAATTGGAACTAGTAATTTTGTGACACCTTTAAATGAAGAATTCTATTTTCTTTTTTTTTAATCTTGATGGTAAATCTAAAGCATTACTTCCTATGTTTGGAGGCTTATCATATGTACGTAATCAAGACATCAATATCTACCTGATAGCATCGAGCGTGCTACCGATGAAGCCATTCAGGTAATTGATCCTATCGGTGTCATTAAGGCCGCTCTCTCTCCTTCCTATGCCATAGCCTGACAGAAATTACGATACTTGATGAAAAACAAAGCATCCTTTTAATCCATAATAAAAAGGCATTGATTTGGGGTGGCTGAACTAACCATTTTCTTCAACAAAAAGAGGAGGATTTCCGTAGGCATCTCTGAGATACTCCAACATGTATTGCAGCCCCTGAGGATCGAATGATGAAGGTGCCGTAGGGTCATACTGTTTATGTTGCAGCAGATGTTAGCCCATTTCAAGCATTCACGGTGAAGAAACTACATCATGGTAGGAAGACTAACTCTACTATTTTTACCTGGCCAGGTGTCTCATTCCTTGAAGCTGCATCGAAGCATCAATAGTAAGCAGCTCACTACAGCTGAAAACACAATGCAAATCTGAACCAAAAGAGCAAGAGAATAACTTACTTATCATCAAGGCTAAAGAATCCATAGCAAAGTCGCGAAGACCCATCTCAGAAGCATTGCTGTTATCTTTGACATATACTGAATAATAGTGATTCACGCCAATGAAATCAAATAAACCCTTTATTTGTTTAGACTGAGATTTGGTGAAGGATGGGAGTCGCGAGCCGACGATCTTCTTCATGACCTCAGGATAGTCTCCAAACACCAACGGATTTAGGATCCTAATAGTGGATGGCTAGTTAGAATACCATCGAGTGAGACTAGAAGATAATGCGCACTGAATTAAGTATAATACCAGCCAACATAAAACTCGAGCATTCTTTGGGTTGCCTCAATGTCTGCAGAAGAGTTTGTGAGTGGATAATACCAGAAAGTGTATACGTTGATGCCTATCCACCCATTTTGCTCTGCCTGTATAAATGGTAAATGTATAAAATCAACGTTGATATAGTCAAATGGTGGATAATACAAAGTGAAAAAGGCAAATGACTTACTTGATATTTGCTTTT
>LVTN01000540.1:162507-186425 GCA_001649415.1 Musa itinerans | reverse complement strand
AGCCACGGGATTCCAAAGAAAAGGAAGAAAACAAGGCAGGAAAGGAAGAAAAAGAAAGGGAAGAAGACAAGGACAACGCAGAGAGACTGTTCTCAATCATCTAGCAGTGTTCTCAACTCAGATTAGATCAATCTACAGTAGACTCTTGCTGTGATTACTTGGGGAGGTTTTAGATATTGTGGGCAGTGACGTGATCCTTGTATCCCAATTATTCTCTTGTGGTTGTTGCTAGGGTTTTGGGCAAGAGATTGAGAGATTTGTATATTCATTATTCTCATAGTGGATTATCTCTAGTTTACCCCGTGGTTTTTACCCTTCACATTGAAGGGGTTTTTCACGTATATCTTGGTGTTTTGTTTGATTGTGCTTCCATTTAATTTCGCTGTGTATTATGGTCTTCTAGTATTTGTTCATCTACAAAGATTATTCCTTTTTTATATCCCTATAATAGCTAAGTGGAGACTTGTGTTAGAAGCGATTGAGAACCGACAAAGGGCGCGCTTATAGCATCTGTTGGTGATGGAGTCGAAACAGAAAGCCGGAAGATCACGCAAGGAAGTTTTTGGATCAGAGTTCATCCCTTCATCGTCTTTCTAAAGCTTGCATTAATTTGTTTGTCCTTATGCCCTCATTACAGCAATAGACAAAGATTGAATCTACACTCTGTAGAACAACCTGATAAGTATCATCTTTTGTTGTTCATGGACATACAAATAAACAAGTTACAGAGATAGAACAGAGACTTCGCTCTTGTTCTGATGACAAGCATGCATGAAACGTTTGGACTCGGACATTATTATAGGACTCTTTGAAGGATACGAAGAACTACACTTACACTGCTGCTGGTTCAGGCGAAGCCCTTCATCTCTTCCAGGAACGCCTGCATGTGCTCCTTCTCGACGCACTGCGTCATCACCCGTGTCCCCTTTTGCGGCGCCGGCGTCGCCCCGATGATGCCGACCGCCATGATATCCAAGAACGCGAACGGTATAACGTGGAGGGGCTTGCCCCAGCCGTAGTCTACGTCGAGGAAGCCCAGCCGGGTCCAGTCCGACACGAACAGCGAGTTGTACGTGAAGCTGAGCACGTAGGGGTCGTCTTTGAAGTCCCCGGCGGCCCACTTGGCGAACTCGTCCGGCAGCCTCGCCTTGGCGTCCCTGATGATGCTGATGACGTCGATGAGCTCGGCCGAGGCGACCTTGCCGCTTGAGGCGGTGGCAGTCACCGGGTAGAAGCAGTTGCCGTAGTAGCCACCCTCGGGGGGCAGGACCTGGAGCAACAGGTGGCGGGTGTTGGCGAAGAAGCACACGCGCACGTCGACGCCGGGGTCCAGGTCGATGGCGCGCGTGCGGGATTGCCACAGGTTGGCGATTGCGACGTCGAAGGTGGAGCAGCGCTGGCCAGTGAGCTCCAGGTGCCGGGACTTCACGTGATTGATGTGGTCAGGGGATAGGTCGACGGTGGCGTGGAGCAGCTTGAAGGACGGTAACACGGGCGGGCCACCGGTAGGTAGCTTAGGTGGGTTGGGTATGACCTCTCGGGACCATGCAGGCTCCACGGTGGGATTCGGCAGGCCGCGGGCGATCTCGGCGACGGCGTTGATGAACTGGGCGGCGCCGAGGCCGTCGGCGATGGTGTGGACGGAGATGAGGCCGACCACAAATCCACCGCCCCCGAACTCTGTCACCTGAGAAAGCAGACGAGTGAAGTCTTGTTGTAGTAAGAGGTCGATCAGATGAGCGTAACCATTCGTTCTCACTCACTGATGAGTAAACCTAACACGCTACCTGCATCATGAGAGGGAGGTCGAGGGGGTTCAGTTCCGGGCTGGGCTTGGGCAGGAGCGCGTCCTCAGGGATCATGAACGGGGATTCGAGGTACTTCACGTCCTCCAAGCTGCAGTCCGTCTTGGCCTCGACGAACCAGGCGCCCTCGCCAGTGCAAGCGACGCGAACCTCGCCGCCGCCGTCGGGATCTTCCACGAACCGCCCGGCAAAGGGGTAGTATTTTACCAGCGCCTTCGACAGTGCTTCCCTGATGACCCTGGCCGGCTCCCGGCCGTGCCTGAACACGTGGAGCGACCGCACCAAATGCCTGAGGCCGGGCACCCGGTCGACGACGGAGAGGCCGAGCGAGCCTCTCGGCGTCGCCTCGCATGGAGCGATGAAGGACCGGCTTGTTCTGGTCACAGCGAAGCTCATAGCTGCAGCTATGGACAGAGGACTATTGTCGATGTGCCGTATGAGTAGTTGCAGCACATGTGAGGTCCATATATAGTGGTTTGGTGCATGCAAGTTGATGGCCTCCATGATGCTGCTGCCTTTGCTAAATATTCCATGGGTTTCGTTATCAGTAGTAGGTATAGGTAGACATCGTTAGGACAATTGACTTTGCCAATAATTGATAGAGCAAGTTCACCAGTCTGTACGTGAGTTAAAAGCTTGTGTTGTGTTTTGAAGTCCTTGTCAAAGGTGCCTAATCTTCTTCTCCAAGGCTTGTCTGTGCCTCATGATGCATCTCATGTCTGTGTGAGATCCACGTGACTTGTTCTAACTTCCAACTAAGCATATTTATGTTGCATATTGAATTACGTTTGCAAAGGATCAACCTTGATGCTTACTTGTGAAGAACGATGATCTCTGCATTCACCACGCCCTCTTTTAATGCTTTGTCCTTTCGCCAACCTCATTATCTTCTGGACCCAAGTTGAAATGAGACAATGCAGCAGATGAATACTTGATTGAGTTTCTCATTGTGATGTTCTGCCACAAGAAAGAGACTTGGTTTGAGATGAATCTGCCGGGCAAGGTCGAAAATATGTCAGATTGAGTTTCCTTTTCTTTCATACAGAGATCGTCTCTGCTGCTGGAGTTTATATCCTTCTCAAGAATCAGTGCAACCTCAACAGTTCATTTGACTTGGTTCTGTTTCCTATATTGGATCAAAACAAGAAGAAAAATCAATACTTTGATTTGTAAACGTGTGAACACTTAGTTCTTAGAACAAAATAACATATGGAGACAAAGAAAGAGCCTGTGGATGAAGAAATTTGTTGGCATATGATGAACTGAAGGATATGGTTTCATTTTTCTTTTGTTCATACAGTAAGTTTTTGTTACTAATAACTCTGAGATACCTAATTGTCTCATATTATACTGCAAAGTGAGCTATTTATCTAATATCAGTGTCATGTTCCTGTGAAAGACTTGATGAGAAAACAAGAAACACAACTCTGTTTTTCTAAGATCATGGCCTCGTATGCTATTTATTGCTTGTAGTTGCATGTCAACTGTAGCAATGAAAACAGCAACCTGATAACAATGCTCAATAGTGAGATGATAATGTTGTGGTCATGCATGACCTACACAATCTTTTTACTTAGCTTTCATATCAGAATTTTCCATGTCATATATTTTCAATGAAAACAGCAACCTGATTTCACTGCTCAATAGTGAGATGATACTGTTGTGTTCATGCATGACCTACACAATCTTTTTACTTAGCATTCATATCTGAATTTTCCATGTCATGTCTTTTGCAAGCTTCAAGTGGTAATTAGCTTCAACCATTTACTTCGAAGGTTCAGAATGAACATTGCTGTAATGGAGATGAGACACTAAGAATATCCTGAGAATTCTATCGAAGAAACACAAATCATCAGAATTTCTATGGAGCTTCTGCGTGACATGCGATATAAAAGAAATTAAGGTGACGTCGTTGCATCTTCATCTCCATTTTATCATGACTTGTTCCTTCATTTGCTATACTGTTAAGAACAATAATTATCAAACTGAGCATTCTCCGAAAACTACAAATTGAACACCACATATCTTCAGCTCTTAGTAGAGAGAGAGTTTGTCAAAGTCTTAACTTGAGTTTATGTATTTCCAGCTTTTGTGTCATCTCCCTTCAGCTTATGCAGCTCGCAGTTCACCATATCATCTACTAGTAGTAGTAATGGCATGCACCATTAAACTTATCAGCACTAGATGAATTAATCTACCTATAATATATATATATATATACTGTAGAATTTTCTCCTTGTTAACAAGGCTTGACTATGTTGAAACTTTCTTCCAAGTTTGGATGATGCAGCACATCAAAACCTTCTTGTCCTTCAACTGTAACCTTACATGAATTTTTGTTTTGCTTCGTACAATCTTCAGGATAGAATTTCTTCCCCAAATAGCACCAGCGAACTAATACATTTACAGAAGGACAAAATTCATATCACAGATCCTGTTTTGGTAGATAAGGCTTGACAAAATTCACCAAAAGGACAAGTTTTTAATGCTCTAAAAGAAACATAGGAAAGAAACTTTTTGGCATTATAAATGCTTTCAATCTACAACAAACCACAATTTTGACTATACTGAAGCTACCTAGAGATCTAGATAATGAAACATATCAAATTTAAATGCTTGTGCAAAAAAGTCAAACCAGTCTCTTTTGCTTTACAGGATCTTCGGAAGAGAAGTGCTTCTCTAATCCAGTAATATGAAAAGTTCATTCAGGATACCCCTATTTGTTGCTATTTATTGCTTGTAGTTGGGTGTCAACTACATGAATTAGAGTCCCAACCAAATAGTCCTATGGTAGCTAGTAAGATGAAATTATTTTCGCATAGTACAACAAAGGTTCCAAGTAGATAGTAGATAATTAAGAGTGTTCTCAGACTAATTTTTCTAGAGATTGGCATAAGTACTGCATCATCTGCTGCATCTGCTTTCTAGCAGAAGTTGGTTCAGTCATTTATCATAATTTCCAAGAACAAGACATATAGCTGCATACTGAACTCAAACAAGAGCCACACTACATATCACCGACACTTTGTATGTAGAGTGACAGTTTGACTGAGTTCTCTACCAGATTTGAGTTTATCTATCTTTAGCTTTGTGTAATCTATTCAGTTCGAGTGGCTTGTAAGCCATATTCAAACTTGATGATGCAGTCTTTCAAACATGAATATGATCAAAAGATCACTCCTATAAAAAGCCATATCTATATTAGTGAACTGATGAACAAGGGACAATTCCTCTCGTTGAGATTCTTCTTCTTCTTCATCTACTATTCAGTAGAACTTCGATCTTGCTATCAGTAATCGAGATGACAAATTACCACTTGAATAAAACTTTTTGCGTCATCTGCAAGAATGTATAAATCATTCTTTTGTACACTTGAGCAATAGAATTTGCATTACCTAAAGCATTTTCAAGGATTATTACACTAGTCCTCCATCATGATCCATGTAAATAAAAAGACAGCAAGGTAAATAAAAGTTGGCATGGTGATTAATTATTTTCTGTAAATTGTTCTTGATTTAAGTAAGGATATTATTTTATACAGAACTCAATGGTGAAAAATATCCATGTAATCAATGACAGATAGTTAAATTATTACGAGCATGTTTTTTTTTACGAAACAAAAGGTTGATATTTCGATGTAATGCATTTGCATGCTCTAACAATAAAACAAGTAATGCATTTGTAGTCTCATATTTGATGAAAAAAATCATAAGATTCTTCACATAGCACTTCAATTATTCACTAGGAAATATGTCATGCACTAAATGTTCGACGTAGATTGGGCAATTGGGCTTGTTCTTATCTTCCCCATATTGGCAGGATAATCTGAAGGATTTAGACTGATTGAGATAGAGACTGATGGAAGAACAACATCCTTAGAGATATATTAAGTGTATCCCAAGTCGTTCTCCATATTTATGTAGGCTTGACAAGATCTCTCATTTTTATTTTAGGGAGGCTAATCGCTGTGCTTATTGGTTGATAGAGCTTTGACAAAATTTACCCAAATACTTCAAATTACCCCTGTTGACTAACAGTTGACCAATGTTGGTCACAGTCAACTTATCTAACTCTCTTCTCTAAGGTTGCTGTAACAAGCACAATGGCTGGCCGGCGATGGAGATCGGTGACCGGAGGTCACGTTGGAGAAGATGCAACGTTGGAGATGATACACCGTTGAGGGTGGCGATGGGAGCGTAGGAGCGCAGACAACGATGGGGGCCGCGCGGTGAAGAACGCGGGCGGCGGCATGTGGGCAGCGATCAAATTTTGGAGGCCTAATATTGACTCGACTTAAGCCAAGTCTGACTCCAAGAGTTGAGTCAGTTCATATAAATTCTACTTAAAAATTAGTGTCAATTCAACTAGAGACTACAACTAATGTAAATTAATCAAATTCAGAATAAGCTCGAATTTAGTCAAAGAAAATAACTTCATCAGCATGTATGTTATGAGCTATATCAATTTTATAAAAGAGGGCTGTTCAAATCGAATCAAAAATTGAATTTAAACTAAATCAATTTATTAATAATTCGATTTTAAAGATTATGAATAGCTTAAGTTTGCGAGAGTACTCTTCTTGAGTTTGGTTAATCAGTTCGGATCAAATCGGGTATATTTTAATTTAAAAAATATTAACTCAACCCAAAGACCTTATAAGAAGCTCTAAAATCTCTTTCTAAACTCAGCAAGTTTATCACTCTTTCTTAATCTTTATGACTTTTCCTCCTCGTCCCTTTTTTTGTCATTCCTTTCTTATCTCAAGCATGAACCCTATTTTTTTTAAAATCCTTCTTCATTAATAATCTCATTATTAATTTGTATGAATTCTTTTGTTGATTTGTATGTATCACTGTATTTACCCATCATCAAGAAAAAAAACTATATATGAAGTCATTATTCCTTTAAGGCATCTTTTAATTAAAAAAAAATCACTTGCATTACATAGATTCAATTGTTTAACCCATTTAACAACTTCCCAGTGAGCCCAGCCCTTCTTGGGTTTGCTATGTATCGACTCACTATGTTGATGGCATAAGCAAGATCAATGTGTACCACATACATTATATTATGCATAAGGAATTTTTTTCATTTTTTATGTTTCTTTCTCGTCTTGGGACACAAGAACTCTTACAATCGAAAGTGTTTTGCCAGTGGAGTTCGAACGATCTTTAAATGTAGCATGCCAAATTATTTCATCTACGTCTCTTGAGATAGGTACAACTTCTTGGTAAATCCATGCAATGAATCTTCATACTAAGAATTCTTTCGGTTGCCTATAAATCCTTCATTTTAAACTCCGTCTTCAGTAGATTCTTAAGTTTGTCTATTTTAGACTTATCTTTTGTAGTAACAAGCATATCATCAATTTATATTATTAAATATACTATTAAATTACTTATCTTTTTTAGATATATGCAACTATCACAAAGTGATTTATTATATCCAAAATTAAGCGTAAACTGATCAAATTATTTATTCTTTTGTCTTGGAGACAGTTTGAGGTAGTAGAAAGACTTTTTCAGCAAAATTCTTGTTTCCTTTTTCCTTAAAGCCTTTTGGCTACTTTAATTAGATCTCTTTTTCTAAGTATCCATAAAAAAAAAAGTTATCTTCGTTGCTCTAACTTCAAATCAAATCAAATATTATTACTATGAATGACTAGTACGACTGGAATAAAAGTATGTTTAATAATTTAAAATATATATATATATATTTATCATAAAAATATGTTATCTAGCTATATCTCTTTGCCATCAAGACTCGCCCCCTTCCTTGATCTTAATGATCTCCAATCAACTTCTTGTTAGGTGGAGGCTTTACTAATTCCCAAGTATGATTCTTCAACGGTGAATGAAACTCTTCTCTCATTGTCTGATGCTACTTTTTTGAGTCTGGACTACCAAGAGTCTTCTTGAATGAAGTTAGCTATTTTGCACTCTATAATTCCTTAACAACAACAAATGCGTAGGTGATGATATTCGCATACTTTGGGTTCAGATATGGTCGATAATATGATCAATCGAAGGTAATACAGTAGAGCATACTTTGGGTTCAGATATGGTCGATAATATGATCAATCGAAGGTAATACAGTTTGGGTGCTACTCCTCAGTCGGCTGTGATTTTTTCTTTTTTCTTTTCATCTTCAAAAGATGTATAGGCAACGACAAGTGAGGATGGTTTTAAGGATGGTTTTAAAATCAAAACTCCTTTTTTTGGGTGCTACTCCTCAGTCGGCTGTGGTTCTGCATCTTTTGCAACCTCTTCCTAATCCTTCCATAGTAACACCTATTCATCAAAAATAATATCCCTATATATTTCAATTTTATGATTCTTTGGACACCATACCTCAAAACCTTTTACTCCTAAAGGATAACCTAAGAAAATATAACATTTTGACCTAGGTTCAGTTTACCATAGTTCACCCTTACATATACTTTACAACAAAAAATTTGAAGAGGAAGCCTTCTTACTTTAATCAAGGCTCCCTCTTCATCACTCTCTCTTTCTTGCTAGCCCTAGTGGCAACTATTATTTTTCTTCCCCACCCTCTCTATTGTTACCTTACAACTCTCAATTTTTACTTTCCGCTTTCGGATTAGGCATTGCACTGAAGACGAAGACGAGTGAATTGTCTCTATCAATCTCCTAGCATGACCTGTAGTAGTTCTACTCCACTTTATTGATCTAATCAGTCTCATCTAGTGATTGACCTACTTCTTCGGTGATTTTGCATCACTGTTTAACTTTGCTTAGTGACTGTTCCTTCTACTCCTATAACGACACTTATTACCTAACATCTTCACCATATTCTTGTCTCCTTCTCATCAACCATTGAACTCACTAGCGCCTCGGATTGTAGTGCTTAAGTCTTACACACATTGAACTACAATTAGCATGTCAATATAAACATAAATAATATATATATATATATATATATTTTATATATATATATGTTATTCTCATTTAGTGAAATAATTTATGATGTTTATGCTTCATAAATATGATAAATGACATGCTTATATTTTTGACTTTTATGATTGAAGTACATACTTTTCAAAAATATCATTCTAAATATTCTATAAAATATTGGTTGAGTATGTATAAAACCAAAGTATACTAATGGATTTGAATATGAGATTAAGTTATGATAATAAGTGAAATTGAAAGATGAGCATGGACAAAAATGTCATCTTTGTCAAACTAAATTATGTTGAATCTCAAATTTTGATGATGAAGTCAATTGTAATTTGTTTGATCTAATCTATATGTTGAGAAAAGTGTGCAGGATTAACTACGATAGTAGTAAGACATAAAGCAGGTATTGTGCCGGAGTCAAGATTGAGATCTCATTGGGAGTTCGAGAGCTCGTCGGAAGTCTGGACGTTCGTCGGAAGTTCTGCTGGAACCAACCGAGAAGTCTAGGAGCTTGCCAAAGAAGCTTTATCGGAGCTCACCAAGAAGATCATCGTAAAGTCCGAGAGCTTGTCGGGAGTCCATCGGAGCATGGCCCAAAGTTCGTCGGATGTTCGTCAGAAGTACGTCGGAAGCTCGTCGAAAGAGTAATTGACGCACCGAAACAAGAAGTGCTGTGATCATGTCTTAATTATTGTAGTTATAGTGTAAATTAAGTTAGGATTGGAAGGTAATCCCACTAACTTAATTAGGGGCCAACTGGGCCCTTAACAAAGCTGAATTGGGCTGAATTGACTAGCTAATTCAGCCCTTGAAAAGATGGCTGACGGTGGCACCACTTGGAAAGGTGGTGGCACCGCTTGGAAAGCAGTGCCCTAGGATTTCTGGGTGATGGTATCGCCCTTGTCAGGTGATGGTACTATTGCAATTAATGCTGCCAGCGGTGGTACTGCCCTTGTCAGGTGGTGGTACTGCCAGAGCTCGGTCTCCGAGCTTTGTCAAGCGATCGTACCACCTAAATTGGGCAGCGGTACCACCCAGTGTCAGGTGTCAAGCGGTGGTATCACCCAGTAATGGCGGTGGTACCACTAGGACCCCGAAAATCCGGGATTAGACACTTTTTAGCTCCATTTTTTAAAGTCATTGGGGTCTATAAATACCCCATCCTTTTCTGCATGAAAGGGCATGAAACCTATTGGCATAATCTTGAGTTCTTGAGTCTTAAAGTGTTGTAAAAGTGAAGAGTTCTCCTCCTTCATCTCTTAGCCTTGTAACCATCCAAGAAAGAGGAGTAAAATTTATAAGGGTTGTCTCCTAAACCCGACAAAAGGAGAAAGTGTTGTAAAATGTGGTTGGTCTTTGCCTATTGAAGGAAGGCCTTTAGTATACACCGAAGACCTCGTAGGAGGAGGAATCCGAAAGTGGATGTAGGTTACATTGACCGAACCACTCTAAATTCTGGTTTGCTTTTCATTTGTGCAATTTACATTACTGTAAATCTCCTTAATCCTCTCTTGCACTTTTAGAAAGCTTTCACATTCATAATCCCTCCGAAATAGATTGAATCGAAACTATTTTTGTCGGAATCAGTTTTAATCGAAACAAATATTTTTCTGTAATCGTGAAAGTTTTTCGCTGCACTAATTCACCCCCCCTCTTAGTGCCACTCTTGATCCTAACAATTGGTATCAGAGCAAGATTCACTCTCATTTGGTTTTAAACCCAAGAGAGATGGCATTTGCCGACAATCTAGAGGGTCATTCAATTACACGTCCGCCCATGTTCAATAGGACGAATTACACATATTGGAAGACTAGAATGAGAATCTTCCTAATTTTAATAGATTTTGAATTATGAAATATTGTAGAAAATAGATTTTAAAAGTCTTTTCTTCCGATGAACGATTGTAATGAGTTGGAGAAGAAGACTTTCGCTTTAAACGCAAACGCTATGAATGCCTTGTTTTGTCTTGGATAAAAACGAGTTTAATCGTGTATCTATTTGTGAAATGGTATTTGATATTTGACACACACTCGAAGTGACTCATGAAGGCACTAGTAGAGTGAATGAGTCAAAAATCATTCTTTTAGTGTATTCTTATGAGTTGTTTCGGATGAAACCGAGTGAGACCATTGGAGATATGTACACCCGATTTATGGATGTCGTCAATGGTCTAAAAGGACTTGGTAAAGGTTTTTGGGATTTTAAACTTATTAATAAAATTTTAAGATCTCTTCCAAAGAGTTGGGACCCTAAAATCATGGTCATTCAAGAGGCCAAAGACCTAAACAACTTTCCTCTTGAAGAACTAATCGAGTCACTAATGACCTATGAGATGACTTGTAAAGCTCATGAAGAGCTTGAGGACACCCTTCCAAAGAACAGGAAGGATATGACACTAAGAACCCAAGAAGACCACTTGAAAGAAAACTCAAGTGACGAGGACCTTGATGAAGATTTGACACTCTTAACAAGAAAATTCAAAAAATTCATAAAAAGGAATAAATTCAAAAATGATATTAAAAATAATTTTGAACCCAAGAAAGAACAAGTGATATGCTATGAATGCAAGAAGCTATGACTTTATAAGAGCGAATGTCCCATAACCAATAAGAGGCAACCAAAGAAGAAGGCTCTCAAAGCAACATGGGACGACTCAAGTGCATCCGAAGAAGAGGAGCCGACCATCACCAAGCAAGTTGCTCACTATGCACTAATGGCCATTGGAGATGAGGTAACAAGTTCATTTGTGCAAATTTATCCTTCGATGAACTATTAAATGCTTTTTATGATTTATTTTATGAATGTAAATTAATTAGTAAAAAATATAAATTGTTAAAAAAAGAACATGCTTCTCTTATTAGTGATTTCGATAGATTAAAAGTTGAGCACAATGATAGTTTAGCTCCATGTATGAAATGTAATGAACTAGAAATACTTCAAAAGGAAAACTTGCTACTAAAATAAACCTTAAAAAAATTTGAGATTGGTAGCAAGTCCTTGAACATGATCCTTGCTAACAAGGGTCACATTCATAGAAAAGGTGAAATCGGATTTGTGAGTAGCTCTCACCAAAATCTGATCACATTTGTTAAAGGTCCTATTTTGCATGTCTCACATCGAAACAAATGTAACTTTTGTTACAAATTTGGGCATGTAGCTTATCATTGTCCATTCAAGAAATGTAGTCCATATAAATTGATTTGAGTTCATAAAAGAGCCTCAAATGACTCAATGCAACATGATAAACTATGTAGATCAATTTTTGAGGTACCAAAGGTCAAATGAGTACCTAAAAATTATCTCTTTTCGTAAAAAAATGAATCATCACAAGCTAGAAGTAAAAGATGATATCTTGATAGTGGATGCTCAAGGCATATGATCGGAGATCTATCTCATTTCTTTAAGCTCACTAGCCTAGATGAAGGATATGTCACATTCAGAGACAATAACAAGGGTAAAATCATTGGCAAAGGAACCATAGGTAATAAATCTAACCTTTTTATTGAAGATGTATTGTTAGTTGATGATTTAAATCATAACCTTTTGAGTATTAGTCAATTATGTGATAAAGGATATATCATTAGATTTGAATGTAATGCTTGTATTATTGAAAAACCACACAAAAATACATCTATGATTGTCCTAAAATAAAATAATGTATACACTATCGAGATTAATGATCTTTGTAATAAAATGTGCTTTTCGGTTTTGAATGACGATGCTTGGCTTTGGCATAGGAGATTAGGTCATGATAGCATGAAACTAATCTCTCAAATTTCATCTAAAAAACTTGTAAGAGGAATTCCTTATATCAAGTTCGTTAAGGATAATGTGCGTGATGCATGTCAACTAGGAAAACAAATAAAAGGTAGCTTCAAACCTGAGAACCAAATAAGCACCTCTAGACCTTTGCAATTGATCCATATGAACTTGTTCAGACCAATTGCTACATCAAGCCTAGGAGGTAGCAAATACGCATTTGTTATTGTGGATGATTATAGTAGATACACATGGACTTATTTTTTGGCACACAAAAGTGAATGCTTTAGATATTTCTCTAAGTTTTGTAAACTTGTTCAAAATGAAAAGGGTTTTATGATTTCGTCAATTTGAAATGATCACGGTGGTGAATTTCAAAACCGTGATTTCCAAGAATTTTATAAATCTAATGGATACAACCATAACTTCTCTACTCCAAGAAATCCTCAATAAAATAGAGTAGTAGAAAGAAATAATAGAAACTTACAAGAAATGGCAAGAACCATGTTAAACGAACATAGTCTACCCAAATATTTTTGGGCCGAAGCCGTAAATATGGCATGCTATATTATAAATAGGGTTCTAGTAAGACCACTACTTTCCAAGACTCCTTATGAGTTGTGGAACAACAAAAAATCCAACATTTCATACTTTAAAGTTTTCGGATGTAAATATTTTATTCTGAATGAAAAAGATGCCTTAGGTAAATTTGATGCAAAATCCGATGAAGGAATTTTTCTTGGCTATTCTTTTGTTTCTAAAGCATTTCTTATCTTTAACAAAAGAACTTTAATTATAGAAAAATCTATTCATGTTGTTTTTAATAAAGTTTCCAAAGTTAAGAAAAATGATTTTGATGATGATGTTAATTTTGATGCTTTGAATTTAAATGAAACCACTTCTCCGTCTAGCAACTTGGATGCATCTTCTTCCAAAACATCCTTACCCAAGGATTGAAAGTATGTAGATGCTCATCCCAAGGAGCTAATCATAAGAGACATCAAAAGAGGTTCAAACTCATTCTTCTCTTAAGAATTTTTGTATCAACACCGCTTTTCTCACCCAAATTGAACCTAAATGCATTGACGAGGCTTTGAAAGATGATTCATGGGTCATCATAATGCAAGAAGAGTTGAATCAATTTGAGAGAAATGAGGTATGGAAGCTTGTTTCTAGACCAAATGACCATTTAGTTATTAGTACTAAATGGGTCTTTAGAAACAAGCAAGATGAATTTGGTATCGTGGTTCGAAACAAGGCTAGATTAGTGGCCAAATATTTCAACCAAGAAGAAGGTATCGATTATGAAGAGACCTTTGCTCCTATGGCTCAATTAGAAGCCATAAGGATGCTCCTTGCCTATGCTAGTAGTAATAATTTTAAGTTGTTTCAAATGAATGTTAAAAGTGCTTTTCTTAATTACTTTATTTCCAAAGAAGTTTATGTTGAATAACCTTCCGAATTTAAGAATGATAATCTCTCTAATTATGTGTTTAAATTGACTAAAGCTCTATATGGATTGAAACAAGCCCCAAGGGCTTGGTACGAGAGACCTAGCTAATTTCTTATTGAAAATAATTTCTCTAAAGGCAAGGTCGATACTACATTGTTTATCAAAAATTTTAAAAATAATTTTTTTATTATTCAATTTATGTTGATGATATTATTTTTGGTTCCACGAATGAATCTCTATGTGAATCATTTACTAAAAGTATGAGTCTATAATTTGAAATGAGTTTGATAGGAGAATTAACCTTCTTTTTAGGCTTACAAATCAAACAACTAAGTAATGACAATTTTCTTAGTCAAATAAAATATACTTTAGATTTGCTAAAAAGGTTTAATATGGATAGCTCAAAAGCTATCAATACTCCCATGAGTACCTCCACTAAGTTAGACATTGATGAAAGTGGAGAAAGCTTTGATCAAAAAGCTTATAGGGGTATGATAGGAAGTTTACTATACCTCACCGCAACTAGACCGGATATCATGTTTAGTGTAGATTTTTGTGCTAGGTTTCAATCTAATTCTAAGATATCTCATCTTAAAACAGTTAAGAGAATACTTAGATATCTTAAATGTACCACTAATCTAGGATTATGGTATCCAAAATCTGATAACTTTGAACTAATTGCATATGCTAATGCGGATTTTGCTGGATATAGATTCGATAGAAAAAGCACATCCAGAATATGTCAATTTTTAGGACACACTTGTTTCTTAGTCTTCTAAGAAACAAAACTTGGTTGCACTATCTACAATCGAAGCTGAGTATATTGTAGCTAGTGCATGTTGTGCACAAATTGTATGGATGAAAAATACTTTAGAGGGTTATAAGATTCATCATAAAGCATTCCCATAAAATGTGATAACACAAGTACAATATGTTTTACAAAAAATCTCATTCAACACTATAGAACTAAACATATTGATATTAGGCATCACTTTATACGAGATCATATTAATAATCATGATGTAATCTTAGAGTTTATTGATATGAAACATCAATTGGTTGATATCTTTACAAAACCCTTAATTGAAGAATAATTTGATTTCATTAGAAGAGAAATATGAATGTTAAATTGTCTGAATGCATGAATTTATTGTATTTCTTTTTCGGACTTAATGTATTTCTTGAATGGAGCTTTCATGAGTTTATGCCATATCAAGTTTACTTTATACTCTTGCTCCATCACTTAATGATTTTTGATACACTCAATTAATTTATGGATTTCATTGACAAATGAATCTCTTACGGATTTATCTCTTATGAATTTTTTATAAGAAATGGATTTGATGTGATGCTCCTCTCATTGTGAAGGCTTATTCATGGAATTTCTTTTATCCTTTATATAATGATTCTTTCACATGAATTCTTTCTCAATGAAGGAAGAATTTTTATGATTTTTTTTTGAGATAAACACTTACAAGAGTGAGGATTTGATTTCATATGAATATCTTGATCCTTATGAAAATTGAAGCATGATTTAATGAAACTCTTTTATCATTTTTGATTTGATTCAAATCATTTCATAAACTTGGTTCTTAATGAATTTCTTCCTTACTTTCCTTCTTCATGCAAAATTTTGATGAAAAAAGGGGAGAAGTTGATGGAAGCTATCTTTTTAAATGTTTATAACTTTTAATGTGAGAACTTTTAAATAATACCATGTCATGAATGCTTGAAATATGATTGGTATCGTTAAATACAAATTGAAATGTTGCATGAATCTTTACCACACTTGCATTGTTGAATTGTTCTCCTTTTTGTTGATGACAAGTGGGGAGAAATAATACCAAAATGTGGTAAATTGATGACAAATGTATGCAATGTATTTCATCATATATACTTGAAATGTTTGCTTGATAAATTTGTTTCATTATGATAAGATATTTGGAGCTTAACTTGTAATTTTACAATGGATATCTTGCCATAAAATGATGAATTGTTATCTTTGTCATCTTTCATATTTGAAATATCATACTTAAAAATGGATGTCATACCTTGACATCATTTTGATATAGTTAGATCATGATATGAATCATAATATGCATATTGATAAGTTTAATGAACTTATCTTACCTTGTTTCTTGTTTGTTTATTGAATTCAAAGGCCTTGAATTCAAGAATGTCTTTTCTCAAGTATGGCATATAGATAGAGGGAGTTAAGGTTAACTCCATTATCAATTGATTGTCATCATAAAAAAGGGGAATATTATTGAATCTCAGATTTTGATAACGAAGACATTATAATTTGTTTGATCTAATCTATATGTTGAGAAAAGTATGCAAAATTAACTACAATAGTAGTAAGACATAAAGTAGGTGTTGTGCCGGAGTTAAGATCGAGATCTCATTGGGAGTTCAAGAGCTCATCGAAAGTCCGGACATTCGTCGGAAGTTCTACCGGAACCAACTGAGAAGTCTAGGAGCTTGCCAAAGAAGCTTGTCGGAGCTCGCCAAGAAGATCATCATAAAGTCTGGGAGCTTGTCGAGAGTCCACCGGAGCATGACCAAGAGTTTGTCGGATGTTCGCCGGAAGTACGTCGGAAGCTCGCCGAAAGAGCAATTGACGCACCAGAACAAGAAGTGTTGTGATCATGTCTTAATTATCGTAGTTAGAGTATAAATTAAATTAGGATTGTGAGGTAATCTTACTAACTTAATTAAGGACCAATTGGGCCCTTAACAGGGTTGAATTAGGCTGAATTAAGCAACTAATTCAACCCCTAAAAGCATGGCCGGTGGTGTCACCACTTGGAAAGTAGTGCCCTAGGATTTTTGGGTGGTGGTATCACCCCTGTGAGGCGGTGGTATTGTCAGCAGTTAATGTTGCCACCGGTGGTACCACCCCTGTCAGGCAGTGGTACTGCCAGAGCTCAGTCTCCGAGCTCTATTAGACAGTTGTACCGCCCAGACTGGGCGGTGGTACCACCCAGTAATGGTGGTGGTACTGCCAGGACCCCGAAAATTCAGAATTAGACACTTTTTGGCTCTATTTTTTAAAGTCATTGGGGTCTATAAATACCCCACTCTTTTCTGCATGAAAGGGCACGAAACCTATTGGCATAATCTTGAGTTCTTGAGTCTTAAAGTGTTGTAAAAGTGAAGAGTTCTCCTCCTTCATCTCTTAGCCTTGTAACCATCCTAGAAAGAGGAGTGAGACTTATAAGGGTTGTCTCCTAAACCCGACAAAAGGAGAAAGTGTTGTAAAAGGTAGTTGGCCTTTGCCTATTGAAAGAATGTTTTTAATAGACGATGGAGACCTCATCGGAGGAGGAATCCGAAAGTGGATGTAGGTCACATTGACCGAACCACTCTAAATTCTAGTTTATTTTTTATTTGTATAATTTACATTACTGCAAATCTTCTTAATCCTCTCTTGCACTTTTACGAAAACTTTCAAGTTCATAATCTCTCTAAAACAGATTGAATCAAAACCATTTTCGTTAGAATCAGTTTTAATCGAATCGAACATTTTTTTGAAATTGCAAAAGTTTTCCGCTGCACTAATTCACTGAAGTTATTAGAATATTAGAATTATATTAGTAAAAGAAGAAAAAAAATTTAATGAGGCATAATATAATTGAACCATAGACCTTAAGGTAACCTCTTAAGAATCTCTACTTTATTTTGGCATCATCATCTTTGCTAGCCTAATAACCCACGACCTTTTCTCTCCTTCTTCAGCTATACGATAAGGGGTTTACTATTTAATATCTTATGCCAATCATTTTGAAATGTTACATATATAATATGATGCATGCTCACTTGAATAAAACTATTAAGACTTATATTAAATGATTACTCGCTATAGATTCTATTTTATTGATAAGGATACTAGTACCCCACTAAAGTGATTAGGTAGAAAATTGAGCACATGCAAATCAATATAGATATGGACAATGATATATGGGCATTATTATGTGTATAAATTTTGGAGATGTTATATTTGTATTTTTCTTTTAGTTAGAAGCTATAATTATATACAAGTGTCAAAAACAATATGTATAAGGGAAATTATATCATTTTATTTAGTAAGTTAGCATATTTTATTTTTAAAATTATCTACTTTTTATTACACTTATAATGATAATAGTAATAAAAATTTAAAATATAGCATTCTATTTTAGTCATATATATAGGGTATGGATGTAACTAAGAGTAATGTATTATAATTGTGGTATCAAAGCCTAGGTTATGAGTACTATAGACTATCTATATCTATAGAAGCATAGTATGCACTATGCAACTATCCTATAAGTCTTAATAATTGAGTTACATTAATTTTCTTATTATTATTTGATGCTCTTATACTTGACAACTAGGGCATGAACAACTTGGGATTACTTAGAAAGATATCACAAAAATCAAAGGACATACTAGTAGCTTTAGTAATATTCGAGAGAAGACTCTCGATGGTACAGAGGCATCTACACAGGAATATCATAGAGATGTAATAATTAAGAAGCTAACAAAGTTAGTAGAGAGACAATCTCGATAATTAGAGTAGTTATTGGCTCGAGGAAAAGAGGTGATGCTAGTAGAAGCTCGAGGACATGATATTATGTAATTAGTAAGTGAGATTTAAAAATAATAATCCACCTATGGTGATACAAATTCACTAATGACTGAAGAGTGGATAAGAAACATTCAGAAAACCTTTGAGTATGGAAGGATTCTATATGAAGATTAAGTTATTTATATAACTTATATGCCGTGAAAAAATATTCGTCATCAGTGAGATGCAAGAAGGGGGATTGTAAATACTAAACAAATAACCTGGGGAAGATTCATGGAGATCTTTTACCAAAAGTATTTCAATCTAACCTACCGATCTACCAAAATGATAAAATTTGTTAACCTCAAGTAAGAAGATCAATCAGTGATGGATTACATCAGAAAGTTTGAGGATTTGTAGCTCATATTATTAGTACTAATGCTTTGAGGGTGAATCAATTTTTACAATAACTCAGAGAAGAAATTTATTATGATCTTAAAATGACGATTAATGTCCCAGATATTCCCTATTCTTGATAGCAAAAAAGACTTTGGGGGTAGAGAAGGCCGAGCAAATAACTTTTTAAGCCCAACAAACACACCACAACCATAATATATCAACGAAAGATATTATTTTTGAAAACATAACCTCGCAACAAAATCTAGGAAGTAAAATAAAATGACACTCAAGTTAAGGATAACAATAGGAGCAACTCAAACTCTTTACATAAGAAAAAAATTGTCAGATGTCTCTATCTTTTTAGCTAGCTCATGCATAAAGACCCACTTGCCCTGAATGCATATAACATCATATGAGATAATGTCTTAAAAGTAAAAGGCTATATTTTCAATGTGGAAAGTTAGAACATTTAATTAGAAACTATATAATAATCTCATCAAAATAGTAAAGAGTACTAGGTATAGTCTTTGATGTCCAAGATAGAAGCAAAGGCTAGTCCCTTAATGATCTTAGATGAGATATTTATTTATGATATTTCCTTATATGCATTAATTGATTCCAACACCACATATTTTTTTTACGTTACTAACTTGCATGGAGAAACTAGGCAAACCATCTAAAGTATTAGATATGATGTATTATATAGTTATTCCATTTGGGGATATAATATGTTCATATTACTGAGTGATTACTCACTATATATCCTATTTTACAAATATAGATATTAGTACAGTACCCAAGTGATTGGATTAGGAAGTGAGCATGTGCAAGCCCATACTAATACAGATATGGACGATGACCTATGAGTATTATTATATATATAAATTTTGGACATGTTATATTTTTTTTTTGTTAAAGGTTATAATTATATACAAATATAAAAAATAACATGTATAGGGGAAACTATACCATTTTATTTAGTAAGTTAGCATGTTTTAATTTTAAAATTATCTATTTTTCGTTGCACTCCTAATGATAGTAATAATGAAAATTTAAAATATGACATCCTACTTTAGTCATGCATGTAGGGTTTAGGTGAAACTAGGAGTAGGGTGCTATAAGGATTCATGATCAATCTCTCAGTGATAGTCCATTGTCTTTCACTATCCTCTTAACCATGCTATCAACACTGAAGATCGAGAGATAAACTCAAGTGAGGATGAGATCGCCCTCTTTTGCACATCTAAGATCAGATATGTTCTTATGCACTTCTTAGCTCTGATATCCACCAATAGATCAGATCTCCACTATTTGTACATCAAAATTAGATCATAAATTATTTTGAATTTCTCTTATTGGATCATAGCATCTTCTCATCATGTCTTCCTCCTCACATCTAATGCTCTAATTATAGTTTCATTAGGAAAAAAAAGTTCATCTTAACCTATAGGACTTATATCTTTCAATACAGCAACTTTAATTCCCTTCAAGCTCTCCAAAGATAGCAACTATGTATTTTGATGAGCATAATTCACCAATCTTCTCTTTAGATATAATCTATTAAGCTACATCGATGACTCTCTTAGTTGTACACTAGAAAAGATCCAAATATTAAGAGAACTCATCACAATGGCAAATCCTAATAACAAGTTATGACTACGATAAGATCATCATATTTTATAAGTCATTCTTCAAGTCTTAATTACTAGCTCTAAAGTACCACTAATCTCTTCGTATAGTACTATAGCGAAAGCATGATTCAAGTTATAAACTTCTCTCGTCAATCGGTCTTGCACTCGCATACTAAGCCTTTTATATGCTCTGATAAAAACAACATAAGAGAAAAATATTATTATTGATTATATACAAAATCTAAAAGTTATTATATATGATTTGACTAATAGGTCATTTCTTGAGTAATGAAGAAGTCATTGTTTATGCTCTCAATAACTTAGGAGACGAATATAAGAAAGGACAATCAAAAAAATAAAAACTTTAATACAAAATTGAACAAGATGACTCTTAAATATATAGGTAATATATAAAGCTATAATCCTTCGTTACACTATCAACTCTCCAATCATTGTGGTAACTTCAACACAAATAACTCAAAAAATAATTTTAACTATAACTATTAATAGTTCTATTATCTCGAAAATGATAGTCAGTAAAAAGCCATCTGCCAACTTTATGACAAAATTGGACACAACAAAGATTTATCGATCTTAAACCAAGCATGCTACTTTACTTAACTAGCCTCAAGCAAACATCATGACTACTTCGATTGCTCATCTAAGCAATTATATTATTAACTCTAGTGCTTCTCATTATATCACTTTTGATTTACAAAATTTATTCATCCATACCAACTATGGATATAATAAAAATATCATCATTGATGATGATAATAGAATCTTTATAATTCATACTAGTTTCATAATTAGTAATTTGTATATAAACACTTTTATACTTGATGATATTTTTTGTGACTTCACATTAAAAGGAATCTTATTTTTATCTCTCAATTATATAAATAAAATAACACATTTATTAAGTTCTTTTCAGACTCATTTTTATAAAGGAATTGAGCATGAGGGCAACTTTGGTCCGAGGCTAGAATAAAAATAATTAAATTGCTCTTGTTTCACTTGTTGCTCCAATCAATGTCTTGTATCACCATCTTAGTTATCTATCATCATCATTCAATAATAACTAATTTCTCATTACACTCTTTTAACTTTGAAATAAAGTAAAATGATAACTTACCTTAGTGATGCTTACCTTAGTGAAAAAAGTCATAGAGTATCTTTTGGAACATCTTCACTCTAAACCACTTGAAATTATTTATACTAATGTCTAAAGCTCTGCCCTAATCACTTTCTTTAATAATTTTAAATTTTATATTATTTTTATAAATTACTTCACTAAATATATATGATTATATCCTCTCAAATATAAATATAAAATTATCATAATTTTTACCCTTTTTAAAAGGTGGTCAAGAACTTCTTCAAATCTATAATTAAAATAGTCTACTTTGATGGAAGAGGTGAATACCAAGCTCTAATAACTTGTCTCTCATCATGTGTCATACAATATCTTAAGTCACCACCACACATATCTCAACTAGTTAGCTCTATCAAACGAAATCACTAACACATAATTCAAACTAATCTCACCCTCCTACACTAAGCCTCTATATTACTAACTTTTTGGTCAGTAGTCTTTCAAACTATATTTACTTTATTAACTGCATGCTCATCCGAATCCTACAATATTAGTCACTATTTGAAAAACTATTTCACAAAACCACAATCCTTCAAAAACTTAAAGTACTTGATTATTTGTGTTATCCCTATCTATTTCTCTATGCTTCACACAAATTAATACCAAGATCCAAGTCTTGCATCTTCATTGGATGCTTCCTTGAGCATAATATTTTTCAATGCTATAATCTTCAAACTCAAAAGATCTTTGTATCATGTCCTATTATTTGTAATGAGTCTATTTTTCCCTTCCAAAATCTTACTCCTTTTGTAATGTGAGCCACTACAACAATTATCCATCATTAGGTTCAAATGAGAACACCTCAAACCCTATCAAGGACACCTTTCACCACATCAACTAGTCACTAGTAGTTCTCCTTTAGACTTGTACTTCTTTATTACTCTTATTTAGCAGCACCTCATCTCCTTTATAACTTCTCCATTTATCTCTTCACTAACTCACTCTATAATATTCGATGAAACAATGCCCTCAGCACCACAAATGATGTCTTTACCCTTTCCTCGACCAAGTGGTACTAAAATACATCAATGTGATCAGGTACATATCACTAACTCTTCACTAATTTACATACATTCAACATAACTCAATAATACCATTGAGCTTAAACAATAACACACTCTAAAAATGATATATTTAAATAACATAAAATCTTTTATTTTTATACTATAAAAAACTTTTCACTTGAGCCTACTAAGCCCACAATCATCACAGAAGCCCAAAAATCTTCATATTGACACCAAGCCATGTGTGAGGAATACAATATCCTACTCTATAATATTATATGAACTCTTATACTATCTCGCCTCATGTAAAATATTATCGAGTGTAAATGGATATTTTAAATTAAGCGAAACCCAAAAGAATCCATTGCTAAATACAAAGCACGTTTAGTGGCCAAAGGGTTTCACCAAACATAAGATATTAATTTCATGGAGACCTTCAGTCTAGTTGTTAAATCGATAATATTTTAACTTATTCTATGTTTAACTATCACTTAAGATTGACATATACGACAACAACATGTTAGCAACACTTTCTAACACAGGACCTTAGCTAAAGATGTCTCTATGCAACAACCCTATGGTTTCATCCATCATTAGTATCCAAACCATGTTTATAAACTATAAAAAGCTATTTATGGACTTTACCAAACTCTAAGAGTTTGACATATCAAACTTGACTTATTTTTTATGTCAATCGAGTTTGTTAACTCCAAATTAGATATATCTTTATTTCTACAATGATAAAATGGATGTACTATATACTTACTAACCCTTTGGATTATATTATCTTCATGGATGATAATTTCACATACATCAAGTAATTTTTTTAAGTAATTTATAGATTCATTATTCAAGAAGAACCTTCAAATTAAATTATTTTTTGAGAGTGAAAGTAATGTTCATACTTTTAAACTTTTTTTCTATATCAAAAAAATTACATACAAGATATAGAATTATCATTATATATTTACCTTTTATCATCATCTTCAATCACTTATGCCCTCGTTACAGCAATAGACAGAACAACCTGATCAACATTATTATTTGTTGTAAATGGACATACAAATAAACAAGTACCTCTTTCTTGTTTTGATGACAAGCATGCATGAAACGTTGGACTCGGACATTATTATTGGACTCTTTGAAGGATACGAAGAACTACACTTACACTGCTGCTGGTTCAGGCGAAGCCCTTCATCTCTTCCAGGAACGCCTGCATGTGCTCCTTCTCGACGCACTGCG
>LVTN01000540.1:130560-150353 GCA_001649415.1 Musa itinerans | reverse complement strand
GACTTCACATTGAGGAGTCATGGGACAGCCTTCCTTATGGGCTGAAGGGGGAGGTTGTTGGGATGATAGCCCATATTCCTTGTATTTATATTCTCATATGATACTCTTTTATGCACCTCTTAACCTAACCCTAATTAACATTAGGGGGGTGTGGGTGGTTGCATTTTGGAGGCAGAAAAAGGCATAAATAGGGCAATAACGTGGGAGAAGAAAAGGGCCACGGGATTCCAAAGAAAAGGAGGAAAACAAGGCAGGAAAGGAAGAGAAAGAAAGGGAAGAAGACAAGGACAACACACAGAGACTGTTCTCAATCATCTAGCAATGTTCTCATCTCAGGTTAGATCAAATCTACAGTAGACTCTTGCTGTGATTACTTGGGGAGGTTTTAGATATTGTGAGCAGTGGCGTGATCCTTGTATCCTAGTTATTCTCTTGTGATTGTTGCTAGGGTTTTGGGCAAGAGATTGAGATTTGTATATTCATTATTCTCGTAGTGGATTATCTCTAGTTTGCCCCGTGGTCTTTACCCTTCATATTAAAGGGGTTTTCTACATATATCTTGGTGTTCTATTTGATTGTGCTTCTATTTAATTCCATTGTGTATTATGATCTTCTAGTATTTGTTCATATACAATGGTTATTCCTGTTTATATCTCCATCACGAGGTACTTCACGTCCTCCAAGCTGCAAGCCATCTTGGCCTCGATCTCTAGTTTGCCCCGTGGTCTTTACCCTTCATATTAAAGGGGTTTTCTACATATATCTTGGTGTTCTATTTGATTGTGCTTCTATTTAATTCCATTGTGTATTATGATCTTCTAGTATTTGTTCATATACAATGGTTATTCCTGTTTATATCTCCATCACGAGGTACTTCACGTCCTCCAAGCTGCAAGCCATCTTGGCCTCGACGAACCAAACGCCCTCGCTAGTGCAAGCGACACGAACCTCACCGTCGCCGTCGGGATCATCCATGAACCGCCCCACGAAGGGGTAATACTATTCTGTTGAGAGAAATCCTCTCTCCTAATCTGGTATATTTAAGCTTTTTCACTTCTTCAATAAAGCTTCTTCAATAATTCTTCGTCTTCTATTCTTTCTAACATGGTATCAGAGCAGTGAGAAAAGCAAAGCTTCGCCCCTGCCTCCAGCCAGAGACCAACGCCACGACGGACTTGAGGAGAACGAAGGGAATGCCTGTGCCCTCAACAGTCTGCACACCGGGACTTAGTAGTTCGGCGTGCTCTCCTTCGCGTATACGTATAGTCGCGCCACGCACAGCACCCCGTGGATCGCTGCTGCGTGCATGAACTTAAGCCATCGCAGTCACCCACCTCTCACCTCCTTGATACTGTTGTAGCATTACTACAACATCGCTGCAGCTTCCTCCTCTACTGCACCTTCCTCCTGCAGCTTCCTCCTCTGCTGTAGCTTCTTCCTCTGCTACAGCATTGCTATAGCTTTCTCCATTGCTGTAGCTTTCTCCTCTGTTGCAGCAGTCGTCGCCATCGCAGCAATCGTCGCCGTCGCAGCAGCCATCGCCATCGCAGCAGCCATCGCCGTCGCAGCAGCCGTTGCTGTCGCAATAGCCGTCGCCATCGCAGCAGCCATTGCCATCGCAGCCACAGCAACCGCAGCAACAGCGATCTGCTCCTCGTAAACTATTTGCTTTGCATCCATCCAAGATTAGTATCAGGAGCACCATCTTGTAGGAGCATGATAGCATATAAGATTTCCTCAACTATATGAGGAAATCTCTCTACTCTGTTGAGGGAAATCTTCTATTCTGTTGAGGAAAATCCTCCCTCTTAATTTGTATAAATAGGAGAGAGACATGTTAATGCATTTAAGCTTCTTCACTTCTTCATTAAAACTTCTTCAATAATTCTTTTTATCTTCTATTCTTTCCAACAGCACCTATGGACAGAGGAGTCTGTCAATGTGTCATATGAGTTTTTGCAGCACATCTGAGGTCCATTTACAGTGGTTTGGTGCAGGGAAGTTGATGACCTCCGTGATGCTGCCTTTGCTCTATCTTCAATGTGTTTCGTTATCAATAGTAGTTATAGGTATACATCGTTAGGACAATTAGCTTTGCCAATAACATGTATAACGTGTTCACCAATCTGTCGGTGAGATGAAAGCTTGTATTCTGTTATGACGGTGCTGTTGAAATAGATGAAGGATAAGAGAGGGCTATGGAAGAGTATGGATAAGATCACGAGTCCTCCATCATGATCCCTTAACTCGTAAGAGTTAGCACCAGCGAACTAATACATTTACAAAAGGACAAAATTCATATCACAGATCTTGTTCTTGTAGATGAGGCTTGACAAAATTCATCAAAAGGACAAGTTTTTAATGCTCTAAAAGAAACTTCATCCGCTTTATAAATGCTTTCAATCTACAACAAACCACAATTTCGACTATACTGAAGCTACCTAGAGATCTAGATAATGAAACATATTATCAAATCTTTATTGCTTGTGCAAAAAAGTCAAACCAGTCTCTTTTGCTTTACAGTATTTTGGGAAAAAATGATGGAATATAAAGAGAAATAAACTTTTGTATACGAACAAATACTAGCAAGCCATAACACGCAGCGAAATTAAATGAAATTATAATCAAATAGAATACTAAGATTTACGTGGAAAACTCCTCCAATATAAAGGGTAAAAATCACAAGGCAAACTAAAGATAATCCACTATAATAATAATTAATATACAAATCTCAATCTTTTGCCCAAAATCCTAGCAACAATCATAAGAGAATAACTAGGATACAAAGATCACTATCATTGTGAATAATATCTAAATTCTCCCCCAAGTAATCACAATAAGAATCTACTGTAAGTTTGATCTAACCTGAGATGAGAACACTGCCTAGATGATTGAGAATAGCATCTTTGTGTTGTCCTTATTTTCTTCCCTTTCTTTCTTTTGCTTTCTATCCCTTTTCTCCTCTTTTTGAATCAAGATGCTATTACAAAAATCATCCTTTCTTTCTCTTATTTTTTATTCTTTTTCTCCTCTTTTTGAATCAAGATACTATTGCAAAAATCACCCTTGCTATTGTAGTTTTCTCCTTCTATTTCGTAACCCCCACTCTCCCCTAATTAGATCTAGGGTTTAGTCAAAGGAAAGATGGGCTGTGGGCTATTAAAGCCCACTATGGGCTGTCAACCCAACAACCTCCCCCTTCAGCCCATAAGAAGACTGTCCCAGGACTCCTCAATGTGAAGTTATGCCAACCAGCTATTAGTATATCTCCTGTTTTTCTTTTGGTAAAGTCTTTGTCAACATGTTTGCTCCGTTATCATTTATGTGAATTTTTTGTAGCTGCAACTGCTTCTCTTCAAGTAAATTTCGAATCTAATGGTTTCTGACATCTATATACTTTGACTTGGAATGAAAAGTTTGGTTCTTACACAAATGGATGGCACTCTAGCTATCACAATGCACCACATAATTTTTCTATTTCTGCCCTAATTCTTGTAAGAATTTTTTCATCCATAATAATTCTTTGCAAATCTCTATAGCAGTAATATATTCTGCCTCTGTGGTGGAGAGAGCAATATACTTTTGTAATTTAGATTGCTAAGACACGGCTTTCCCTGCAAAAGTAAGTACATAACCTGATATGGACTACCTCATATCTACATCTCTTGTCATATCTACATCTATGTAACCTGTCAACACAGGTGGTCCACCTCCAAAGCTTAAATAAATCTTATAATTCCCTTTGAGATATCTAAAAATCCACTTCACTGCTGCCTAGTGCTCTTTGCTTGGATTTGTAAGAAATCTGCTAGTAACACCCACTGCATATACGATGTCCGGCCTCGTACATATTATTGCATACATTAAACTTCCAATTGCTGAAGCATAAGGAACATTTTACATTTTCTCCTTCTCCTCATCACTTAACGGACTCTATTCTGAGCACAATTTGAAGTGACCTGCATGAGGAGAACCAACTGGTTTTGCATTGCTCATACTGAATCTTTCCAATACCTTCTCGATGTATTTCTCCTATGACAACCAAATCTTTTTATTTTTCCTATCACGGGAAATCTATATACCCAGTATTTGCTTTGCTGGCCCCATGTCATTCATTGCAAAAGACTTACTCAGTTCCTTCTTCAACCTATCAATTATAGATATATCTTTTCCAAAAATAAGTATGTTATCAATATAAAGTAAGAGAATAATAAAATTCTTATCAAACCATTTGATGTATACATAATTATCTAAAGCCCTTTGTTTGTATCCATTTTCTGTTATAAATAAATCAAACTTTCTGTACCACTATCTTGGAGCTTGCTTTAGCCCATACAAGCTCTTCTTCAAATTGCAAACAAAGTTCTCTTTACCTTTGATTTTGAAGCCTTCTAGTTGCTCTATATAAATTTCCTTCTCCAAATCACTATGAAGGAAAGCTGTCTTCACATCGAACTGCTCAACCTCCAAGAACAACATGAATATAAGACATTTTAACAATATGAGAAAAAATCTCTTCAAAATCAATATCTTTCTTTTGACCAAAGCCTTTCACAACCAATCTAGCTTTCTACTTTAGTTGAGAGCAATATTCTTGAGTCTTCAACCTGAAAATCCACTTGTTCTTCAAGGCCTTCATTCCCTTTGGCAGTAGCACCAAATCATAAGTGTGGTTCTTTTGAAGAGCATCCATCTCTTCCTGCATAGCAACTAACCATTTCTCTTTCTACTCACTTTCAACTACTTCCTGGTAACTCTTTGGTTCACCTGCATCAGTAAGCATCACATACTCATCTGTAGAGTATCTTCTGGAAGGTTGACGTTGTCTAGAAGATCTTCTCAACTGAGGTTCTATGGGAAGTTGCTCTCTAACTTCTTCTTGCTCAACATGTCCTGCATGTAGATTAATATCAGGCTCTACATCATCTTCCTGCACATCTCTTCCCTCATTCTGATATACTAGAGGAGTAACTAGGTCATAATCTGCTAATCCTTCTGCAGAAGTCTTGGCTGATGCCTTCTTCTTCAAATCCTCAAAGGTTTGATCCTCAAAGAAGACTACATCTGTGCTTCTAAATACTTTTTGCTTTTTTGGATCCCAAAGTCTGTAACCAAACTGATCATATGAGTAGCCAAGAAAAATATATTCTTTAGTTTTACCATCCAGCTTGGACCTCTCATTGTCTAGAACATGTACAAATGCACGACAATCAAACACACTCAAATGCCTATATGAAACATCTTTCTCTAACCATACATGCTCTGCAACATCACCATCTAGGGCTGTACATGGTGATAAGTTGATCACATCAACTATAGTCCTCAAAGCCTCATCTCAAAACCTTTTGGATAGCTTTGCCTGTGAAAGTATACATCTTATCTTTTTCATAATGATACAGTTCATCATCTCTGGAATAGCATTATGCTGAGGTGTACCAAGAACTGTTTTCTCATGTTGAATATCATGTGACCAGCAATAATCATTAAATAATCCTATGTACTCACCACCATTATCTGATTTTATGCATTTCAATTGCCTTTCTGTCTCCCTTTCAACCCTGGTATGAAACTCTTTGAAGACATTAATAACTTGATTTTTAGTCTTCATAACATAGGCTCAAACTTTTATGGAAAAATCATCTATAAAAGTGACAAAATAAAGTGCACCACTGATACTAGGAACATCAACAGATCCACCAGGAGTTTTTATCCTCAAAGGACCACATACATCTGTATAAACATTGTCTGTGACATGTATTTTTCTAGACATAGCAGGACTAGCAAATGAAACTCTGTGTTGTTTACCAACCAAACAATTAATACAATGGTTCAAATATGTACCTCTGAGGTCTAGTAATACCACTCTTTTGGAAAAAGCTTGCAGCCTCTTCTCGCTCATATGAACCAATCGCCTATGCCACAACTCCATGCTGAAGTCTTTCTCTGTAGCATTTAATTGCTCACCACAAGCTTTGACCTACAACCTGTATAAGGTATGACATTTCTTTCCACCAGCCACAATAAGAAAACCCTTACTAAGCTTTCATTGCCCTTTGTGAAATCTGCTATCATAGTCTTTATCATATAGTCTTCTAACTGAAATTAAATTTAGCCTTAAGTCAACCACATGCCTCACATCCTTAAGCACCAACTTGTAGCCAATATTGGTCTTTATGTGGATATCACACATGCCAATGATGTCTATCGTACTATAATTGCCCATCTTGACAACATCAAAATTTTCAGACCTATAGGTAGCAAAAAACTCTCTCCATGGTGTAGCATGATAAGAAGCACCTATGTCAATCACCCACTCAAGATCCTGACACACACAAGAAAAAATATCATCAGTATAAGACAAAATCAAATAATCACCATCCTGCACTGTAGTTGTGATATTATCTTTTGACTTTGTAGACTCTACTTATTTTCCATTTTTCTTGCTCTTCTTAGGTTGCTTACATTGATTCTTGTAATGTCCTTTCTCACCACAGTTATAGCAAACAATATCTTTTCTTGATCTTGACTTACTTCTACCCATGCGTGAACTACTTCTATACTTTGACCTTCCTTTGTTTTCTTAGATAAGTGCATATGAATCATTCTGAGATATTGATGAATTCTTTCTTATTAACTCCTCATTCAACAAACTGCTTGTTACTTGACTCATAGTGACAATACCATATAGCGCAGAATTACTAAGGGAAACCACCAGTGTCTCCCAACTTTCTAGCAATGAACTGAGAAGTAACAATGCTTACAACTCATCATCAAGAGACATTTTCATAGAGGATAACTGGTTAGTGATACTCTGCATTTCATTCAAATGGTCAGCAATAGAAGCACTCTCTCTATATTTTAGGTTCACAAGTTTTCTAATAAAAAAAACTTTGTTGCCAGCTATTTTTTTTTCATAGAGACCTTCCAACTTTTTTCCAAGAAAATATGTAGAACTTTCCGTAGAAACATGGTGAAAGACACTATCATCAAGCCACTGTCAAATAAACCCAACTGTTTTTCGATTTAACCTCTTCCACTCATCATCTGTCATAGTTATGGGTTTTGCATTATCCCCCTGCAAAGGTCTATATAAATCTTTGCAATACAAGAGATTTTCTCATTCTTAGTTTTCATATCATCTAATTGTTTCCATTCAAACTAATCATGCGAGAAATATTACTGGCCTCCATGTTCAAACATAAAAATTAAATCACCATAACTCTACTCTAATACCAGTTGATGGGATATAAAGAGAAATAAACTTTTGTACAGGAACAAATACTAGCAGGCCATAACACGCAGCGGAATTAAATGTAATCACAATCAAATAGAACACTAAGATTTACATGGGAAACTCCTCCAATGTGAAGGGTAAAAACCACGGGGCAAACTAGAGATAATCCACTATAATAATAATGAATATACAAATCTCAATCTCTTACCTAAAACCCTAGCAACAATCACAAGAGAATAACTGGGATACAATGATCACGTCACTGTGCACAATATCTAAATTCTCCCCAAGTAATCAAAGCAAGAATCTACTATAGGTCTGATCTAACCTGAGATGAGAATACTGCCTAGATGATTGAGAACAGTATCTCTACATTGTCCGTGTTTTCTTCCCTTTCTTTCTCTTATTTTCTGTCTTTTTTCTCATCTTTTTGAATCAAGATGCTGCTGTAATTTTTGCTTTTGTTATTGTAATTTTTTCTGCCTAAATACACAGCTACTATATCCCCCTAATATGAATCTAGGATTTAGAGAAAGAGGGGTGAGCTGTTGGCTATTAAAGCCCATCATGGGTTGAATCTGATGGACTGTCAGCCCAACATTAGACTGATTGAGATAGAGACTGATGGAAGAAGAACATCCTTGGAGATGTATTAATTGTATCCGAAGTCGTTCTCCATATTTATGCGGGCTTGATAAGATCTCTCATTTTTATTTTAAGGAGGCTAATCGCTGTGCTTTTTGGTTGATAGAGCTCTGACAAAATTACCCAAACACTTCAAATTACCCCTGTTGACTAACAGTTGACCAATGTTGGTCACGGTCAACTTCTCTTCCTCTCTTCTCTAAGGTTGCTGTAACAAGCACAATGGCTGGCCGGCGATGGAGATCGGTGACCGGAGGACACGTTGGAGAATATGCAACCTTGGAGATGATGCAACGTTGAGGGCGGTGATGGGGGCCGCGCGGTGAAGAACGTGGGCAGCGATCAAATTTTGGAGGCCTAATTTTGACTCGACTTAAGCCAAGTTTGACTCCAAGAGTTGAGTCAGTTCATATAAATTCTACTTAAAAATTAGTGTCAATTCAACTAGAGACTACAACTAATGTAAATTAATCAAATTCAGAATAAGCTCGAATTTAGTCAAAGAAAACAACTTCATCAGCATGTATGTTACGAGCTATATCAATTTTATAAAAGAGGGGTGTTCAAATCGAATCGAAAATTAAATTTAAACTAAATTAGTTTATTAATAATTCGATTTTAAAGACTATGAATAGCTTAAGTTTGAGAGAGTACTCTTCTTCAGTTGGGTTAATTAGTTCGGATCAAATCGGATATATTTTAATTTAAAAACTATTAACTCAACCCAAAGACCTTATAAATCCTAAAATACCTTTCTAAACTCAGCAAGTTTATCGCTGTTCCTTCATCTCTACACTCTTTCTCCTATCCCCTTCTTGTCATTGTTCTCTTATCTCAAGCATGAATCCTATTTTTTTAAATCCTTCTTCATTGATAATCTCATTATTAATTTGTATGAATTCTTTTGTTGATTTGTATACATCACTGTATTTCCTCATCATCAAGAAAAAAAACTATATATGAAGTCATTATTCCTCTAAGGCATCTTTTAATTAAAAAAAAATTCATTTGTACATAGATTCAATTGTTTAACCCATTTAACACTTCCCAGTGAGCCTTTCTTGGGCTTGCCATGACATACTAAGTTGATAGCATAAGTAAGATCAATGTGTGTACATACCATGACATACATTATATTATACATAAGGAATTTTTTTCATTTCTTCTATTTCTTTCTCATCTTGGGACAAAAGAACTCTTATAATCGAAAGTGTTTTGCTAGTGGAGTTCGAATGATCTTTAAAGGTAGTATACCAAATTATTTCATCACTTTCTTTATGTACGTCTCTTGAGATAGGTATAACTTCTTAGTAAATCTATGTAATGAATCTTCATATCAAGAATTCTTTCCGCTGCCTATAAATCCTTCATTTTAAACTCCACCTTCAGTAGATTCTTAAGTTTGTCTATTTCAGACTTATCTTTTGTAGCAACAAGCATATCATCAATTTATATTATTAAATATACTATTAAATTACTTATCCTTTTCATATATATACAACTATCACAAAGTGATTTATTTTATCCAAAATTAAGCATAAACTGATCAAATTATTTATTATATTGTCTTGGAGACAGTTTGAGGTAGTAGAGACTTTTCAACAAAATTCTTGTTTCCTTTTTCCTAAAAGCTTTTTGGATACTTTATATAGTTTTTTCTTTTCTATATCTCCATAAAGAAAAGTTGTCTTCATATCTAGTTGTTCTAACTTCAAATCAAATGTTGTTACTAAGGCTTGCAAGACTCGAATAGAAGTATGTTTAATAGTTATAAAAAATATCTTTATCATAAATATCTATTATCTAGCTATATCTCTTTGCCACCAAGACTCGCCCCCTTGATCTTAATGATCTCCAATTAGATTCTTGTTAGGTGGAGGCTTTACTAATTCCCAAGTATGATTCTTCAACGGTGAATGAAACTCCTCTATCATTGTCTGATGCTACTTCTTTGAGTCTGGACTACCAAGAGCCTCCTTGTATGAAGTTGGCTCTTTTGCACTCTATAATTCCTCAACAACAACAAATGCGTAGATGATGATATTCGTATACTTTGGGTTTCGATATAGTCTACAATGTGGTAGATCAAAGGTAATGCAATAGGAGTGCTCCTCGTCAGTCCACTGTGGTTCCTCCTTTTTTTTTTTCATCTTCAAAAGATGTAGAGGCAACGACAAGTTCTTCAAGCATGGAGGATGGTTTTAGAATCAAAACTCCTTGTTCGATTGGTTCTGCATCTTTTGCAACCTCTTCCTAATCCTTCCGTAGTAACACCTATTCATCAAAAATAATATCCCTATATATTTCAATTTTATGATTCTTTGGATACCATACCTTAAAGCCTTTTACTCCTAAGGGATAACATAAGAAAATACAACATTTTGACCTAGGTTCAGTTTACCATAGTTCACCCTTCATATACTTTACAAAAAATTTGAAGAGGAAGCCTTCTTACTTTAAGCAAGGCTCCCTCTTCCTCACTCTCTCTTTCTTGCTAGCCCATGGCGACTATTATTTCTCTTCCCCACCCTCTCTATTGCTACTTTACAACTCTCAATTTTTACTTCCCGCTTTCGGATTAGGCACTACATCGAAGACGAAGATGCATGAATCATCTCAACTGATCTCCTAGCACGACCTGCTCTGTAGTAAATCTACTCCAATTTATTGATCTAATCAGCCTCCTCTAGTGATTGACCTACTTCTTTGGTCATTTTGCATCGCTGTTTAATTTTGCTTAGCGAGTGTTCCTTCTACTCCTATACCGACACTTATTACCTAATATCTTCACCGCATTCTTATCGCCTTCTCGTCAACCGTCGAACTTACTAGCGCCTCGGATTGTAGTGCCTAAGTCTTACACACATTAAACTACAATTAGCATGTCAATAACAGCATAAATAATATATATATGTTATTCTCATTTAGTGAAATAATTTATGATATTTATGCTTCATAAATATGATAAATGACATGCTCATATTTTCGGCTTTTAAGATTGAAGTACATACTTTTCAAAAATATCATTCTCAATATTCTATAAAATATTGGTTGAGTATGTATAATCATTAATGTTTACGTTAAGTATAGTACAAAAAATCAAAGTATACTAACGGACTTGAATATGAGATTAAGTTATGACAATAAGTGAAATTGAAATATGAGCATGGACAAAAAATATCATCTTTATCAAACCAAATTAAACTCAATTGAAGTTACTAGAATATTAAAATTATATTAGTAAAAGAAGAAAAAAAATGTAATGAGGTATAATATGATTGAACCATAGACATTAAGGTAACCTCTTAAGCATCTATACTTTATTTTGGCATCATCCTCTTTGCCAGCCTAATAAACCACGACCTTTTCTTTCCTTCTTCAGCCATACGATGAGGGGTTTACTATTTAATATCTTATGTCAATCATTTTGAAATGTTACATATATGATATAATGCTTGCTCACTTGAATAAAATTATCAAGACTTATATTAAATGATTACTCACTATAGATCCTATTTTGCTTATAAAGATACTAGTATCCCACCCAAGTGATTGGGTAGAAAAATGAGCACATGCAAATCAATATAGATATGGATGATGATCTGTGGGCATTATTATGTGTATGAATTTTGGATATGTTATATTTGTATTTTTCTTTTAGTTAGAAGCTATAATTATATACAAGTGTCAAAAACAATATGTACAAGGGAAATTATATCATTTTATCTAATAAGTTAGCATATTTTAATTTTAAAATTATCTACTTTTTATTGCACTTGTAATGATAATAGTAATAAAAATTTAAAATTTAGCATTCTATTTTAGTCATACATGTACGGTATGGATGAAACTAGGAGTAAGGTATTATAATTGTAGTATCAGAGCCTAGGTCATGAGTACTATAGACTATCTATATCTGTAGAAGCATGGGATGTACTATGCAACTATCCTATAAGTTTTAATAATTAAGTTACATTAATTTTCTTATTATTATTTGATGCTCTTATACTTAACAACTAGGGCATGAACAACTTGGAATTACTTAGAAAGATATAAAAATCAAAGGACACACTAGTAGCTTTAGTAATATTCGAGAGAAGACTCTCGATGATAGAGAGGCATCTACACGGGAATATTATAGAGATGTAATAATTAAGAGGCTTTCAGAGTTAGTAGAGAGACAATCTCGATAATTAGAGTATTTATTGGCTTGAGGAAAAGAGGTGATGCTAGTAGAAACTCGAGGACATGATATTATGTAATTAGTAAGTGAGAGATTTAGAAAAAATAATCCACCAATGGTGATATAAATTCACTAATGACTGAAGAGTGGCTAAGAAACATTGAGAGAACCTTTGAATATGCAAGGATTCTATATGAAGATGAAGTTATTTGTATAACTTATACGTCGTGAAAAAATGTTCGTCATTCATGGGATGCAAGAAGGGGGACTGTAAATACTGAACAAATAACCTGGGAAAGATTCAGGGAGATCTTTTACCAAAAGTATTTAAATCCAACCTATCGATCAACCAAAATGATAGAATTTGTTAACCTCAAGTAAGAAGATCAATCGATGATGGATTACATTAGAAAGTTTGAGGATTTGTAGCTCATATTATTAGTACCGATGCCTTGATGGTGAATCAATTTTTGCAATGACTCAGAACAGAAATTTATTATGATCTTAAGATGACGATAAATGTCCCAGATATTCCCTATTCTTGATAGCAAAAATAACTTTAGAAGTAGAGAAGGCCGAGCAAAGAACTTATTAAGCCCAACAAACACACTGCAACAATAATATATCAATGAAAGATATTATTTTTGAAAACAGAACCCCACAACAAAATCTAGGAAGTAAAATAAAATGGCACTCAAGTCAAGGACAACAATAAGAGCAACTCAAACTCTTTACATAAGAAAAACTTTGTCAGATGTCCCAGTCTTTTTATGTAGCTCATGCATAAAGACCCACTTGCCTTGAATGCATAAAACATCATATGAGATAATGTCTTAAAAGTAAAGGGCTATATTTTCAACGTGGAAAGCTAGAACATTTAATAAGAAACTGTATAACAATCTCATTAAAATAGTAAAGAGTACCAGGCACAGTCTTTGATGTCCAAGATAGAAGCAAAGGCTAGTCCCTTAATGATCTTAGAAGAGATATTTATTTATGATATTTCCTTATATGCATTAATTGACTCCAACACCACATATTTTTTTTACTTTACTAACTTGCATGGAGAAACTAGATAAATCATCTAAAGTATTGGATGTGATGTATTACATAGTTATTCCATTTGGGGATATAATATGTTTGAGTGATTACTCACTATATATCCTATTTTACAAATAAAGATACTAGTACATTACTCAAGTGATTGGATTGAGAAGTGAACATGTGCAAGCCCATACTAAGACGATGAACTATGAGTATTATTATATATATAAATTTTGGACATATTATATATTTTTTTTGTTAAAGGTTATAATTATATACAAATAGAAAAAATAACATGTATTGGAGAAACTATACCTTTCTATTTAGTAAATTAGCATGTTTTAATTTTAAAATTATCTATTTTTCATTGCACTCCTAATGATAGTAATAATAAAAATTTAAAATATGGCATCCTACTTTAGTCATGATCAATCTCTCAGTGATAGTCCATTGTATTTCACTATCCTCTCAACCACGCTATTAGCACTGAAGATCGAGAGAAGAACTCAAGTGAGGAAGAGATCGCCCTCTTTTGCACATCTAAGATCAGATCTGTCCTTATGCACTTCTCAACTCTAATATCCGCAATAGATTAGATCTCCACTATTTGTACATCAAAATTAGATCACAAATTTCTCTTATTGGATCATCGCATCTTCTCATCATGTCTTCCTCCTTTACATCTAATGCTCTAATTATAGTTTTCTTATGAAAAAAAAGTTCATCTTAACCTATAGGACTTATATCTTTCAATAGAGTAACTCTAATTCTCTTCAAGCTCTCCAAAGATAGCAACTATGTATTTTGACGAGCATAATTCACCAATCTCCTCTTTAGATATAATCTATTAAGCTATATCGATGGCTCTCTTAATTGTATACTAGAAAAGATCCAAATATTAAGAGAACTCATCACAGTGGCAAATCCTGATAACAAGTTATGACTACGATAAGATCATCTTATTTTATAAGTCATTCAAGTCTCAATCACTAGCTTCAAAGTACCACTAATCTCTTTGTGTAGTACTACAGCAAAAACATGATTCAAGTTATAAACCTCTCTCGTCAATTGGTCTTGCACTCGCATACTAAGCCTTTTTTATACTCTGATAAAAATAACATAAGAGAATATGACAATCAAAGGAATAAAAACTTTAATAAAGAATCGAACAAGATGGCTCTTAAATACATAGGCAATATACAAAGCTATAATCCTTCATTACACTATCAACTCTCCAATCATTGTGATAACTTCAACGGAAACAACTCAAAAAATAACTTCAACAATAACTATTAGTAGTTCTATTATCTCGAAAATGATAGTTAGTAAAAAGTCATCTACCAACTTTGTGACAAAATTGGACACAACAAAGATTTATCGATCTTAAACCAAGCATGCTACTTTACTTAACTAGCCTAAAGCAAACATCATGACTACTTCGATTGCTCATCCAAGCAATTATATTATTAACTCTAGTACTTCTCATTATACCACTTTTTATTTACAAAATGTATTCATCTACACCGGCTATGGAGATAATAAAAATATCATCATTGATGATGATAATAGAATCTTTATAACTCATACTAGTTTCATAATTAGTAATTCATATACAAACACTTTTATACTTGATGATATTTTTTGTGACTTCAAATTAAAAGGAATCTTATTTTTATCTCTCAATTATATAAATAAAATAACACCTTTATTAAGTTCTTTTCAGACTCATTTTTGTAAAGGAACTGAGCATGAGGGCAACTTTGGTCCAAGGCTAGAATAAAAATAATTAAATTGCTCTTGTTTCACTAGTTGCTCCAATTAATGTCTTGTATCGCTGTCTTATTTATCTATCATCTACCATTCAATAATAACTAATTTCTCATTACTGTCTTTTAACTTTGAAATAAAGTAGAATTATAACTCATTGTGATGCTTACCTTAGTGAAAAAAAAGTCATAGAGTATCTTTTGGAACATCTTCACTCTAAACCACTTAGAAATCATTTACACTAATGTCTAAGGCTCTACCCTAATCACTTCCTTAATAATTTTAGATTTTATATTATTTTTATAAATTACTTCACTAAATATACATGATTATATCCTCTCAAATATAAATATAAAATTATCATAATTTTTACTCATTTTAGAAAGGTGGTCAAGAACTTCTTCAAAACCACAATTAAAATAGTTTACTCTGATGGAGGAGGTGAATACCAAACTCTAATAACTTGTCTCTTATCATGTGTCATATAATATCTCAAGTCACCACCACACATATCTCAACTAGTTAGCTCTATCAAACGAAATCACTAACATATAATTCAAACTAATCTCACCCTCCTACACTAAGCCTCTATATCACTAACTTTTTGGTCAGTAGTTTTTCAAACTATATTTACTTCATTAACTGCATGCTCATCCCAATCCTATAATATTAGTCACTATTTGAAAAACTATTTCACAAAACCACAATCCTTCAAAAACTTAAAGTGCTTGATTATTTATGTTATCCCTATCTACGTCCCTATGCTTCACACAAATTAATACCAAGATCCAAGTCTTGCATCTTCATTGGATGCTCCCTTGAGCATAATGTTTTTCGGTGCTATAATATTTAAATTCAAAAGATCTTTGTATCATGTCATATTATTTGTAATGAGTCTATTTTTCCCTTCCAAAATCTTACTCCTTTAGTAATGCGAGCCACTACAACAATTATCCATCATTGGGTTCATATGAGTATATCTCAAACCCTAACAAGGACACCTCTCACCACATCAACTAGTAACTAGTAGTTCTCCTTTAGACTTATACTTCTTTATTACTCTTATTTAGCAGCACCTCATCTCCTCTGTAACTTCTCCATCTATCTTTTCACTAACTCACTCAGTAATATTCAATGAAACAACGCCCTCAACACCACAAATGATGTCTTTGTCCTTTCCCCGACCAAGTGGCACTAAAATACATCAATGTGATGGCACATATCACTAACTCTTCACTAATTTACATACATTCAACATAACTCAATAATACCATCGAGCTTAGACATTATATGATAACACACTCCAAAAATGATATATTTAAATAACATAAAATCTTTTATTTTCATATTATAAAAAACTTTCCACTTGAGCCTACTGAACCCACAATCATCACTGAAGCCCAAAAATCTCCATATTGACACCAAGCCATGTGTGAGGAATACAATACCCTACTTCATAATGTCATATGAACTCTTGTACTATCTTGCCTCATATAAAATATTATCGGGTGTAAATGGATATTTTAAATTAAGCGAAACCCAAAAGAATCCATTACTAAATACAAAGCACGTTTAGTGGCCAAAAGGTTTCACCAAACATAAGATATTAATTTCATGGAGACCTTTAGTCTAGTTGTTAAATCGATAATATTTTAACTCATTCTAAGTTTGATTATCACTTAAGATTAACATATACGACAACAACATGTTAGCAACACTTTCTAACACAGGACCTTAGCTAAAGATATCTCTATGCAACAACCCTCTAGTTTCATCCATCATTAGTATCCAAACCATATTTGTAAACTACAAAAAGTTATTTATGGACTTTACCAAGCTCTAGGAGCTTGACATATCGAACTTGACTTATTTTTTTTGTCAATCGAGTTCGTTAACTCCACATTAGATACATCTTTATTTCTACAATGATAAAATGGATGAACTATATACTTACTAACCCTTTGGATGATATTATCTTCATGGATGATAATTTCACATACATCAAGTAATTTTTTTAAGTAATTTATAGATTCATTATTCAAGAAGAACCTTCAAATTAAATTATTTTTTGAGAGTGAAAGTAATGTTCATACTTTTAAACTTTTTTTCTATATCAAAAAAATTACATACAAGATATAGAATTATCATTATATATTTACCTTTTATCAGCATCTTCAATCACTTATGCCCTTGTTACAGCAATAGACAGAACAACCTGATCAACATTATTATTTGTTGTAAATGGACATACAAATAAACAAGTACCTCGTTCTTGTTTTGTTGACAAGCATGCATGAAACGTTGGACTCGGACATTATTATTGGACTCTTTGAAGGATACGAAGAACTACACTTACACTGCTGCTGGTTCAGGCGAAGCCCTTCATCTCTTCCAGGAACGCCTGCATGTGCTCCTTCTCGACGCACTGCGTCATCACCCGAGTCCCCTTTTGCGGTGCCGGCGGCGCCCCGATGACGCCGATCGCCATGATATCCAAGTCCGCGAACGGTATAACGTGGAGGGGCTTGCCCCAGCCATAGTCTACGTCGAGGAAGCCCAGTCGGGTCCAGTCGGACACGAACAGCGTGTTGTACGTGAAGCTGACCTCGTAGGGGTCGTCTTTGGCGTCCCCGGCGGCCCACTTGGCGAACTCGCCCGGCAGCCTCGCCTTGGCGTCCCTGATGATGCTGATGACGTCGATGAGCTCGGCCGAAGCGATCCTGCCGCTTGAGGTGGTGGCAGTCATTGGGTAGATGCAGTTGCCATAATAGCCACCCTCGGGGGGCAGGACCTGGCGTAACAGGTGGCGGGTGTTGGCGAAGAAGCACACGTGCACGTCGACGCCGGGGTCCAGGTTGATGGCGCGCGTTCGGGACTGCCACAGGTTGGAGATGGCGACGTCGAAGGTGGAGCAGCGCTGGCCAGTGAGCTCCAAGTGCTGGGCCTTGACGTGATTTATATGGTCAGCGGACAGGTCGACGGTGGCTTTGAGCATTTTGAAGGAGGGGAACACGGGCGGGCCACCGGGAGGCAGCTTAGGTGGGTTGGGTATGACCTCCCGGGACCATGCAGGCTCCACGGTGGGATTCGGCAGGCCGCGGGCGATCTCGGCGACGGCGTTGAGGAACTGTGCCAAGCCGATGCCGTCGGCGATGGTGTGGACGAAGATGAGGCCGACCACGAATCCGCCGCCCGCGAACTCTGTCACCTGAGAGAGCAGAGGAGTGCAGTCTTGTTTTGGTAAGTGGTCGATCAGATGACCGTGATGATTCATTCTCACTCACTGATCAACAAACCTAACACGCTACCTGCATCATGAGAGGGACGTCGAGGGGGTTCAGTTCGGGGCCGGGCTTGGGCAGGAGCGCGTCCTCAGGGATTATGAGCGGGGATCCGAGGTACTTCACGTCCTCCAAGCTGCAGTCCGTCTTGGCCTCGACGAACCAAACGCCCTCGCCAGTGCAAGCGACACGAACCTCGCCGCCGCCGTCGGGATCGTCCACGAACCGCCCCGCGAAGGGGTAGTATTTTACCAGCGCCTTCGACAGTGCTTCCCCGATGACCCTGGCCGGCTCCCGGCCGTGCCTGAACACGTGGAGCGACCGCACCACATACCTGAGGCCGGGCACCCGGTCGATGAAGGAGAGGCCGAGCGAGCCTCCCGGCGTCGCCTCGCATGGAGCGACGAAGGACCGGCTTGTTCTGGTCACAGCGAAGCTCATAGTTGCAGCTATGGACAGAGGAGTCTGTCAATGTGCCGTATGAGTTTTTGCAGCACATCTGAGGTCCATGTATAGTGGTTTGGTGCAGGGAAGTTGGTGACTTCCATGATGCTGCCTTTGCTCTATCTTCCATGTGTTTCGTTATCAGTAGTAGTTATAGGTATACATCGTTAGGACAATTAGCTTTGCCAATAACTTGTACAACGTGCTGTTGAAATAGACGAAGGATAAGAGAGGGCTATGGAAGAGTACGGATGAGATCACGAGTCCTCCGTCATAATCCATGTCGTCTTAATCACATGTAGCACATTGAATTGTATCTCTTTGAACATGAGGATAGTCTCATATTTGATGTAGAAACTCATAAAATTCTGTGCGTAGCACTTCAGGTATTCACAAGTAAATATTGTTGGGGATGAAGGAGCAAGAAAAAAAATAAAATATTATTATAGTATTAAAAATATAAGGATTGACAAGAATATTTACAAGATATTCTCAATTGCACACACTCTCTATATGCCTTGCCTCATGAACTACGGTCCTATTTATAGGACCTAGTGGTAACCATCCCATAGCTACTAGATTATGATTGAGATAGTTATTGAAACCATCCTATAACTACTAGATCATGATTGAGGTAGTTATTGAAATCATCTTATAACTACTAGATCATGATTGAGGTAGTTATTGAAATCATCGTATAACTACTAGATCATGATAACAACCTAGATAACTATGAATCAAATCTCAAAATCAAATCTCAACACTCCCTCTTGATTCATAGTTGCATACACTGATTTGCGACATGAAATAAACATGCTTTCGAACTGGAAGCGACTTGTTGAGGATATCCGCGACTTGTTCATCAGTTCCACAATACTTCATTATTATGGCTCCACTTGCTACAAGATCCCGGATGAAATGATAGCATATCTCTATATGCTTCGTTCTTCCATAAAATGTTGGATTCTTCGTCATTGCAATTGTGGCTTTGTTGTCACAAAATATTTCTGTTGCTTCTTTTTGTTCTTGATAAAGATCTTCAAGAAGTCTTCTAAGACATATTGCTTGACAAGCTGCTGATGTTGCGGCTACATATTCTGCTTCCGATGTCGATAACGCAGTTGTTGCTTGCTTTTTAGAACTCCAAGATATAGCTCCCAATCCGAGGCTAAAAACATTACCTGAAGTACTCTTT